>CAUYLG010019454.1:0-18795 GCA_963573385.1 Cacajao melanocephalus | reverse complement strand
CTGTTTCTTAGTTTTCCTTTGGCAGACGCCCTTTCCCCACAGAGCTAGGCCTTCCCGGGTTCAGCTGTGCTTACTGTGAAACTCTCAGTCCTCAGCGCTTCCAATTGCTGTTCTCCTTGTGGGGACGGGACCAGCTGAGCTCGACTCAAGGGGCACCCAGTTGCATATACTGCGCACTGAGACGCGCTGAGCCGCGCCGGGGCGCAGGCAAAACAGCTGCGCCGGCCAAGAGTCGCGCTGGCGACCCGTGTGGTTCCTCCGCCGGGAATTTCCCAGTTTGTGTTCCACAGAAATTCGTCTGAAATTGCGGCGTCCACTCGCTCTCTGTGCTTTCACTGGGAGCTAAAATCCTGAGCTGTTGTTAATCTGCCATCTTGGATCTCTCCGCGATTTATTTGACATCTTTTCTCAATTTCTTCCATGGTATTGTTCTGTTCTAAATTTCTATATTTCTTTCTTCTCAATTCAATTGCATTTCAATTTCCCATTTTATTACCATGGAGTTATACATAATTCTTTTTCATAATATAATTTTCAAAACGTGAAGGCTTATTTCTGCATCTGTGTTCATGGACATCTCAGTCTGTTCAGGCTGCTGTAGAATTACCATAGAATGAGTGGCTTATAGACAAGAGGAATTTATTTCTTGCAGTGCTGGAGGCTGGGAGGTCCAAGATCAAGGTGCTGACAGATCCTGTACCTGGTAAGGGCCCTCTTTCTAGTTTACATATGGCCGTCTTCTTATTGTATCCGCATATGCAGAAAGAGAGATAGAGAGTTCTCTGGGATCTCTTGGTAATGGCACTGATCCCATCGTGAGGGCTCCACTCTAATCACTTTCCAAAGGCCCCACCTTCTAAGATCATCACCTTGGAGGTTAGGATTTCAGCAGGTGAATCCTGGGGGACTCAAACCTTCAGACCATAGCAATAGAGGACATGGCTAACATGAAGAAGAATGAGGGAAGAAGGTGAGACATCTCTCCAGGCCTCAGTGGGATGCAACCCTGTGGTGCTGAGAAATCTGAAAAGCCAGAGGCTTCTAGTAGCTCAGCCCTGTGTCTCAGTTGCTCACAATGAAGATGGGGAGGTGTAAGCTGTGAAAGTCACGCCTGGCTTGGTGTAGCCAGGATGGCTCAGGTTATGCTGCAGTAACAAGCACAATTTCTCACTCATGCTCCATTTCTTGCCTGGATTACAGGGAGGCTGTGCTCATCAAAGTCCCCCAGGGTCCCAGACGGGAGAGACTCCCACAATTATCATGGGCCATGGACAGTGTGTAAGGAACAATGGCCTGACACTCACAGCTTCTGCCCAGAAGCAGCATATACCACATCCTCACCTCCATTGCCAAAGCAGGCCTGTGGCCATAGTTAACTCACAGAGGGTGAGGCACAAACCCACCATGCACTGGAAGTGAGATCAGCAGCACCAATGACTACCACTGGCTCTGAAAACCAGCTTCACCCCCTCCCCACATTGCCAGAGTAATGTCCACCAGCTTGGACTTCCGTGGTTCATGATTTAACCCCCAAAGTGAGTAATGGAGTATGTTAAGGTTTCTGGAAAAGAAAAGAACAAATATTTTGGGGGGTAGTTGGGGTGGAGTGGGTGTAGGGTTGCCTTTTTGTGCTCATCAAATCATTCACCAGAAGTGACTGCTGACTTTGCTGGGATATGACCATAAGAGAAAGAAAGCCATGATCTTGGGCAAGCATAAGAACAGTGAGCCAATTAAAGAGGATTTCAAACTATCAACTGGGGATATCATAGTAGGAATTATTCACTGTCATTAAGAAAATCCAGAGCTTTCCCAAGCTGGAGAAGTACCATAGTGAATCATATATGTCAACTTGGCCAGGCTGTGGTGCCCAGTTGTTTGGTCAATACCAGCCTGGATGTTGCTGTGAAGGCATTTGTTAGACGTGATTCATATTTGAGTCAGCAGACTTTTTGGATAAAGCAGATGACCCTCCATGATGCTGGCGGGCCTGATCCAATCAGCTGAAGGACTGACGAGGAAAGGCTGAGGTTTCTGGAAGAAGGAATTCAGTCTGAACACTGCAACATCAATCTCCTTACTGAATTGCCAGCCTCCCAGCCTGCCTGACAGACTTCAGACTTGCCAGGCTCCACCACTGTATGAGCCAATTCCTTAAAATAAAGTTTTTTTCTCACTGGATAGATAGATTAGACAGAGAGAGTGCAGAAGCAATCCTGTCACTTCTGTTTCTCCAGAACACCCTGACTAATGTAGGGTGGCCCCGCAGGAGGCAATTATTTATCATCTGTGAGACCACTCAGTAGAGGCGCTGCAGAAGCAGTGTTTGGGCATTTCTGGGCTAAAATTTGGTAAATACTAAAGACTCTCTGCTTAGAAGAAACCTATACACCCACCCATGCAGGTGCACACACTTTGTCTTATGATTTTAAGGAGTTCAGTCTCCAGGAAGCTTATTCCCACCCCTTCTAACATGGAACTGCGAGCCTCTCAATCCTGCAAAGTTATTTTGTGTCACTGAAACATCAAAGAACCTTCCTGTTCGTAGTTTTCCCCTTTCATAGTTTTACTCATGAAATCCAAAATGACCGACACTACTCTGCCGTGACTTTGTTGCCTCATGTGCCACACACAGAAGAGATGGGTGTGACGATGAGTGTGGGGAAGTTGAACAGCGCTGGTGCTGGACACAGGGCAGGAGCAGTAGGGGGCAGACCTACCTGTAGGGGGCCCTGCAGTCAGCCACACACCGCGGCGCTCCTGTTGTGGTCATGCCGCCCATGCCACCATTGCTGCTGTGTGCCTGTGTGGCTGCACAGGTCTCTAAGACAGGTAAAAATGATCACCAGGACAAAAGAATGGCTTAAAATAGTTCCACTTAAGAGAAGAAAAAAATAAACATCAGGACCAATCCTACCCATGGATGAGACCTTCAGACAGAGAGGCCACCAAAAGCTGGCTCCTCTCCCCAGCACCTGGCTCAGATAGGCCCTGTCCAAAAGGAGGGTGTGGGCACTGATGAAGATCCGGTGACCCCCAACACACACACCGTGGTTGTGTGTGGCTGGGCAGTGGACGCTAAACTTAGGTTGCCTTCTCTTTGAATAAATACAGTGTTTGTGCTTCTATGAGAGCTAGCTCGAAGTATCCTCAAAGAATCATCCTAGTATTATAATACTCATGAAATCCAAAATGACAGACCTACTTTTTTTTTTCTTATTCAGACAAAGAACAGAAAGGTGAAGTGACTTTCTCAGAACTAGAAGAGAGTGCTAAGGGCCAGGGGAGGTGGCTCATGCCTGTAATCCCAGCACTTTGGGAGGCTAAGGCGGGTGGATCACAGGGTCAGAGGTTGAGACCATCCTTGCCAACATGGTGAAACCCATCTCTACTAAAAATACAAAAATTAGCTGGGTGTGGTGGAGCGTGCCTATGATCCCAGCTGCTCAGGAGGCTGAGGCAGGAGAATCACTTGAACCTGGAAGGTGGAGGTTGCAGTGAGCCCAGATTGCGCCACTGCCCTCCAGCCGGGTGACAGAGCAAGACTCTGTGTGAAAAAAGAAAAAAAGAAGAGAGTACTGAAAACAGAACTGTGGTCTCCATGCTGTGAGTGTGGAATGAAATCAGTTTCCGAACATGACATCCAACTGGTCCTTTTGTGGAATTTTTTGATCCCTTCTAATTCTCTAATGTGTGTCTCAGAATATTTTGGATCTGGCTTTATTTTCTTAAAGCAGTAAAGAACCTCCTTATGTTTCCATTCACTTTATTTTAACAGCATTTTTTTTTCTTTTGATGATTTTTGTTCCCGGAGCTGTTTCTACATGGAGGAAGTGTGGTATAACATCTAGAGGAAGCCATATGTCTGTGGTCCGTTTTCTTGGACTGGAGAGAGTGCGTGGTCTCAAATAAGAAAACACTGCTTGCCAATCGTCAGTCAGGCAGGTCAGGTGATGAGGAATTGGGGTGAGGGACTGTGGTCTCCACAGTCCCTAATCCCTCTCTCTCCCACAACCCCCTGCCCCAACCCATAAGGGTGTGACTCTCTTACTAGCTTGCGTGGAGCCGGCATCTCTCCAACATAACACTTTTCAGTTGCAATAAAACAACTGGGTATGTAATTAATGGTTTAATACTTGTCTCATGAAAACATGACCTATTCAGGCTGGCATCATGGGCAAAGAATCTGTGCAGCCACACGGGGTCCTGTCTCAGAAGGGACCCACACTGGGTTTAAGGCTCTGCTGTTACTGTCCTGAGTTGTTTTTTTTTTTTTTTTTGAGACCCATTCTTGCTCTGTCACCCAGGCTGGAGTGTAGTGGCATGATCTCGGCTCACTGCAACCTCCGCCTTCCGGGTTCAAGCAATTCTCCTGCCTCAGCCTCACGAGTAGCTGGGATTACAGGCACCTGCCACCACTGCTGGCTGATTTTTACATTTTTAGTAGAGATGGGGTTTCACCATATTGGCCAGGCTGTTCTCGAACTCCTGACCTCAGGTGATCCACCCGCCTCAGGCTTCCAAAGTGCTGGGATTACAGGTGTGAGCCACCATGCCTGGCCTGTCTTGAAATTCTTAGCAATTTTTTAAGGGCCCTGCAAATCAAGCAGCTGGCCCTGGACCTAAGCCCATCTTGTCTTTGTTGTGTCCCAGGCTCAGCACTGTGCGGACAGCAAACACACAGTAATTGTTAAATGTTGTTGCTGAATAAACTCATGAAGATGAGCAAGGACGAAGCTGATTACTTCAGTTAAGGCTGATTCTGGAAGACAGGAAGATGAGCACTGCTTCTAGCTGAGTTCTCAGGAGGCTGACTCTGACATGGGGGTTTGTGTATGGGAATCCTCAGGAAGTCTTCAAGCATTGACGGAGGCACAGGCTGGGTGATGCAGTCATACCGAGAGTGCCTGGGTCCCCTTGCAGGCCGGCAGGCCCTCGTGGTGGCTGTGGCTAGGTGACTAGATGCAGGCTGCCAGGAAGGGGATGTGCTCCCCAGCAAGGCGGCCCTCCAGCCTGATGCAGTGGTTCTCAGCCGGGGTGATTCTGCTTCCTGGGGACATTTGGCAATGTCTGTGGGCATTTAGAGTTGTCATGACTCAGGGAGGGCTTCCAGTGGATAGAGGCCCAAGAGGCTGCTAAGCACCCTCCAATGCACAGCCGGCCCTCCGCGACAAAGAACCACTGGCCCCGAATGTCATCAGCCAAGGACAAGCCTTGGCTAGGTAATGGCTGGGCCTTACTTCTTCCCAGACATCTGAGGGCAGCATTTCCATGAGTCTGGTGGGCTTGATTTCCTGGGAGGAATTGTGTAAGAAGAGGACAAAGCACAGCCCTGGCTGCCGCAAAAGGTGGGAAAGCAACAAGGGGGGTTCCCCATTCCAGAATTCCTCACGCTTGGCGGGCACCTTCACTGGCCTTGGTGGCTCAGCTAGTGGCACCGTCTCTCGATGCCAGCCCTGAGACGGGCTGTAGAGCAGCTGCAGTCTGATTCTGGTTCACACTCATGCACCACGTGATCATATCTGGGCCTTGCTCCTCCTTCCTGAGCTGGGCAGGAGGGCCCCCTCCCCATGAGGTGCTTGAGGGAGAGGCACTGCTGCCACCAAGTGGGCAGCCTGGGGGCTGGGCACCTGCCCATGTGGTTCACCCATGCCCTCCAGCCTTGCACACTCTCGTGTTATGATGAATGACTTGCCTGGGCCCATCCGATCTCAAGCCTGGGAGATCTGATAGAACTCAGCTCTGATGGGCAGTTCTGGCTTTAGGGGCACCTGGTGGCACAACTTTGGCACTCTACCAGGGTCTACTAGCTTACTGGGAGTTGTTTTCCATGAAGTGTATACTTCTCTTCTTTGGCTGGCATGACCCTGATCTAAAGTCCTTGGGACTATGTTGGATTTCTCCTATTGGGGCTTGTCATATATTCCATGTAACATCTTTCCCCACAGATACCACCCCCCTACCCCACCAAAGAGTCTGCAAGGTTAGCTTGCTCTCACCCTACTCAAAGCTGACATCCCTTTACTTTCCCTAGTATAATGGATTAAACTGTCCCCTCCATGTAAAAGAGGTATCCAAGTCCTAATCCCTAGTACCTGTGAATATGACCCTAAAATAGTCTTTACAGATGTCATTCATTTATGAATCTTGAGATGAGATCATTCAGGATGTAGGGTAGGTGCTAATATAATGACAAAAGCCCTGATAAGAAAAAGGAAGGGGAGATCTAAAACGTACAGAAATATACAGGGAAAAGGTCACATGAAGATGGGGGCAGAGATTGGACTGCTGCTTCTACAAACCAAGAAATGCCAGGAGCCTCTAGAAGCTGAACGGAAGGATCTTTCCCTAGAGCATTTGGAGAGATCATGACCTTGCCAACATCTTGATTTGAGACTTATGGCCACCACAACCAGGAGAGAACAGTGTCTGTTGTCTTGCTTTTTTTTTTGAGACAGAGTCTCACTCTGTTGCCCAGGCTGGAGTGCAATGGTGCAGTCTTGGCTCACTGCAACCTCTGCCATCCAGGTTCAAGTGATTCTCCTGCCTCAGCCTCCTGTGTAGCTGGGATTATAGGCACCTGCCACCACATAGGGCTAATTTTTATATTTTTAGTAGAGACAGGGTCTCACCATGTTAGCCAGGCTGGTCTTGAACTCCTGACCTCGTGATCCACCTGCCTCGGCCTCCCAAAGTGCTGGGATTACAGGGTGAGACACTGCGCCCGGCCCAGGTGTCTGTTTTCTTAAGGCACCTGTTTGTGGTGATTGGTTACAGTGGTCCTAGGAAATACCATAATACTATATGGCTAGGTATGAAGGATGCTGTCTCTGCAGCTCTCAGGCACTATGCCTTCTTCGTGGCAGGAGGTATAAGAAGCCATAATGTGTCTTTAACTTTGGGGGGATGTTCTGGCATCCCCAGACTGCTGGATCTTACAACTTTTATTGGTGTGGTGGCCCCTAAATTATCATGGAATTTCTCTCCCGCCTCATAGAGTGCATGGGTCTTACTATAGCATCCAATATGCTTGCCATATCTTGCTTATCTGCTCTAATTAGCAGGAAGTCATCAGCACAGTGGGCTAGTGTGAGTTTCTGCAGGTGGCCAATGTCCAGGTCTCCCCAGACTACATGATCATCGAGGGTAGAAGACTCATCATGGCTCTGTGGCAGAACTGTACATGTTTACGCTTGTCTGATCCAAAGGAATGTGGGTTGTTTCTAACTCTTCTTTAGGCATGGAAGGAGGATCAATGGCTATATTGTTAATCTGCTTCTGCAAGATGCCACATCTGGCACTGCAGCTGCACTCGGGTGGTGCCTTGGCAGAGTTTGCAGATGTCTACTGCCATCTTCCAAGACCCGTCTTTCTCTTCTGGGGACTGACTGGTGGATGACATGGAGATTTATACGAAGACTATTAACTCCAAGTCCTTTAGGTTTCTAAGGGTGGCACTCATCCCTGCCATCCTCCCAAATGCAATATTGTTTCTGACTTACTCCCTTCACTGGGGCATGGGCAGTTTCTGAGGTTTCAACTTGGCTTTCCCTGCCCTAATAGCTGATGCACAGGCTCAAGAACCACCATGAGAGTTGTGCCATGTTATTATCAAATATGTCCATGCTAATTATACGTTCAGGGACAGCGAAAATGGCTACTGGGTGGGTCTGTGGGTCCTGTGGACTCTGTAGCCCAGACCCGAGCCAGGACTCCATTTATTGCCTGGTCTCCACATGCCCTGCTGTATCAAGGCAGCAGTAAGGCTACCAGTCCTTGATCAAATCTCCATGTCATCCACCAGTCACTCCCCAGAAGACCAAGACAGGTCTTGGAAGATGGCAGTGAACAATTGCCAATGACATTTGAGATCCCTGGGTATTAACATCAATTTGGGTCTTCTGTAGGATCACTGTCAAAATATTTGGTCATTCCCATTTCCCCAGTGATCAGTTGTCTGAGTGGACAGCCAAGGTCCCTTTACAGAAGGACAGGAAATGATTATACATGCTTGTCACGGTGTTGTAGGTCTTCTTCCTGTTGGCCTGGCCCTGCTGCAGTCAAAGAGTGCAAGACTAGAAATCAGGCAAGGGATTTTGACTATTCTTTTTTTTTTTTTCTGAGATGGAGCCTCACCCTGTCTCCCAGGCTGGAGTGCAGCGGTGCGATCTCCACTAACCACAACCCCTGCCTCCTGGATTCAAGCGATTCTCCTGCCTCAGCCTGCTGAGTAGCTGGGACTATAGGTGTGTGCCACCATGCCTAGATAATTTTTGTGTTTTTAGTAGAGACAGGGTTTCACCATGTTGGCCAGGCTGGTCTCGAACTCCTGACCTGAGGCGATCCACCCACCTTGGCCTCCCAAAGTGCTAGGATTACAGATATAAGCCACAGTGCCCAGCCTCTTTTTTTTTTTTTTCTTTTTTTGAGTCAGGGCCACAGTCTGTTGTCCAGGCTGGAGTGCAGTGGTACAATCGTGGTTCACTACAGCCTCAAACTCCTGGGCTCAAGCAATCCTCCCACCTCAGCCTCCCAAGTAGCTGGAACTGCAGGTGTGTGCCACCACACTGGGCTAATTTTTAACATTTTTTGTAGACATCGGGTCTTACTATGTTGCCTAGGCTGGTCTTGAACTCCTGGCCTCAAGCAATCCTCCTGCCTTAGCCTCCCAAAATGCTGGTATTACAGGCATGAGCCACTTGAGCCTGGCCAGATCTTGACTTTCTATGGGGACAGCTGTCCTCAGCCTCCTGCTCATCCACCCTTGATGTCTATTGGTTTGGTTTGAGCAATCAGTGCTCTTGATGGCTGCTCATCGTTCTTGCCTTAGAGATCCTGCCTCCGTTATCACCATGGTTGTCTACAGGGCAGGACTCTGGCTGCTTCCAGTCTTGCCATTCCCCAGGATAATTGATGCTGAAGCCCTCTCACCTGGCCTCTGCTGTTCCAGGGGCCTTCTTACCAGTGTCATCAGGGAGCCTAGTTTTGTGACAGCCCTGCTGGGGTTATCCCTGGCCTGATAGGAGGGGCTGCCACTGAGCTTCTCCAGGAGGCTGGTGCCCTCACCATTCCTCAATGCTATCCTAAACAGAGACGCCTCGAGTCCTTCCTGCTGAATGTGGTCATTGGGTGGATTTTCTGCCCTTGCCTAATGTGGCTGCTCTAGCAGGCCCATTTCCTGAGCCTTTGATCCTTTCTTCTACCATGTGCTGTGGCAGTTTGGGTCTTTCTGCCTCACTGGACATGGACCATCACTGGTGTGCAACACCATCTCAAGGTCAAGTTTTGAGTCAGGGAGCATTCCCGTGTATTCATACAGTCCTCCTCATCTAACTTTGGCTCCAGCCTTCTGAGCATCCAGTCCCATCTGTACTCTCCCAATCCCTGCCAGCTCACACTGGCTGGGTCCTGCAGCTGTCCTCAGTGTAGGCCCTAACCTGCTCCCCTAGGCCAGCACACTTCCAGCAGATTAGGCTGTGACTTAACCCTAGTGAGTGGTCCAGGTGCAGAGGGGGACTCAGGGCAGATCCAGAGCAGGCCTTCATTGTCTCATAAGGAGAGGCCTCTGCACTGACAGCACAAGGGGAAGGCACATACCTCAAACAGGGAGACGTGGATTGCTTCTGGCAGCCAGAGGGTTCAAAGGAATCCAGGGATTCAAAACTTCCAAGTGCCTCTTCCCAAATGTCCTCAACCAAGGACTTAAGAGTCCCACTCCTCCCCCTGCAGGTCCCTGACCCTGGCTTAGCAGCCCTGCCTAGGTTGAAAGTTCAGCTTTCTCTGGTCTTTCTGATGTTGAGTACTGAGCCTGGCACTCACCTCTGTAGCCCATTGGCTGCAGGACATGGGAGTCTTTCCTATTTTACCAAGGTGGACTTGGCTCTCAGGCCCAGCCATTCACTGCTGCATGAGTTTTCCCTGCCTTTCATCTTGATTTCTGAAGAACCTGCCACCTCTAGCGATAGTCTTTCCATTCCACTGTCTTTGTAATTTTTTAGTTCCTCCATATATTTCCAACACTTGATAGAGTGAGCCCTTTGGTACCCTTCTTTCCATCACTGTGACATCCCTGTCACCTCCAGTCTGAGTTTCACCACTGCTGCTCTGCTCCAGAGCCAACCTGCAAGTAGTGACGGGCTCCCACTGCCAGTGGTGGGGTGCAGCACTGGGATCCCACTTGGCATTGCTTCCCTAGACACTCCTGAGACCAACAGCTGCCAATCAGGTCCCCAGGAAATGGGCCCTCATAAAAGGAGCCCTCAGAAGCTCCTTAGAGAATGCTGCTGGGTGGACCACCTATGAAGGGAGGGAAAGGAGCAGGGTTGGGTGGAAGATGAAGATCTCAGCTCACCCCACAGGGAGCCCCACAGGAAACCTGGAGTGTCTTGTGGAGTTGCCCCAAATTGGGATAAGGGGATCAAGCCCGAACATTCCACATCAACTAGTCATTTGTACACAAGCTGTCCCTAGGAAAATGGCAGGAACCTTGAGTGAGGTAGCTGCCAAGAGCAATTCCTGGAGAGAGCTGACAGCTGAGCTCTGTCAGCAGCACAAACAGTCATAGTAATACAATAATATCCATTATATGATACATAATATAATTGTACATTATATAATAATTATATATTATCTGATATACAATGTAATTGCATACCATATAATAATCCTGTTATATATCATATGTATATGTATACTATATGAAAATATATTATATCGTGTATATAATATTATATATTATATCATTGTATTCTACTGCATTTGTGAAAATTGGCATAAGCAGCAATAGTACATGCTATATAATATTAGGTAGAGCTGTGTAATAACTTTATATATTATATTTTAAATTCTATTATATATCATGATATGTTATGTCTTTTATTAATAGATATTTAATTATTAAGAACCAGATTGCTCCAAGACCTCAGGATCAAGGATGCACTTGAGTTGAAAGCAGAATGACCAGCAACTGCATCTCACCTTGGCAGAATCAAAACGGGCATCAGAAATTATTCCCCCAGTTTCCATTAACTGGGGCTGGATTCTGGCAGGAAACTGTCTTGTTCCTTTACCTTATGCAAAGCCTGTTCCAGGCAGTCAACGAGCATGCACTTTTGCACATTTTTCAGACATCCTTGTTGGCTCCAGCTTTGGTAGCACATGGCTGGGTTATGGCAATAAAAGTCTGGCAACTCACCAACCCGTGCTCTCCTCAGACCCAGGGAAAAGCACAGCTTTATGGTCACCAGCAATAATCTGGAGACTGTAGTGTTAAAACATGGTACAGTCAATTCTTCGCATGCATAGGAGTAAAATAGATCACCTGAAAGGCTTTGTTATTGGCTCCACAGGTACTGTGCATAGGGAGTAAAGGGAATTGATTTTTGTTTTGAGTTTCAATTTTTTTCTTTTGCAGGTTTGCTTTCTCAATTTTATTTTGCTTAGATAAATTGTGAAGTTGGGCTTCATTCCCTTGGTGCTTTCTGCCTGAAAGATGGAGAGAGAGTGGTCCGAAGTTAGCCCAGAATTAAAGTTAGATAAAGCACAGATTACAGTCCTGCCGATATCCAAGACTTTGCCATTGACTTTCTGAGTTTAGTTCTTTGGCACAAGGGAAAGACTGTTTTGTTTTAAGCTCACAGATGTGCCTAGGTCTCAAGCCTATCTAATATAAATCTTGCAGGTTTGCCAAATAGTAAGACTTTGGAAACTTTTGCCAAGAAATCCAGGCTTACATGCAGCAACAGCACCATTGTTGGTCCAATGTAGAGTACAATTTATGTGTGGAAGAATGAAGCCAGACCCCTATCTCTCACCTTATAAGAACACCACCTCAAAATGGATCAAAGATTGAAATATAAGATCTGAAGCTAAAACTACTGGAAGAAAACATAAGAGAAATGCTTCAGGACATTGGTTTGGGAAAAGATTTCATGAATAAGACCTCAAAAGCAAAGGCAATCAAAGCAAAAATAAACAAATGAAGATTACATCAAACTAAAAAGCTTCTGTACAGCAAAGGAAACACTCAAGAGAGTGGAAAGACAACCCACAGATGATACTTACAAATTATTCCTTTGACAGAGTACTAATATTCAAAATATATAAGGAAGTGAAACCTTTCAACAGCAAAAATCAAACAGACCTGTTTAAAAATGGGCAGTGATCTGAAGAGACATTTCTCAAAAGATGACATGCAAACATCCAATAAATATATAAAAAAATGGCTGAGGTCCTGAGAGATGAGAGACAGGAATAGATTGCATCTTCAAGGAGAGCAGCAGGCAGAGACTCACATTGTGAATTTTAGCTTTAGATCGACTGCGAGAACAAACCAGCAATCCCTGAGAGGATCCACAGACCCTCTGATGGAAGCAGATTCCTCCTGTAGGACCAGGAGACACTCCAAATACTGTGAGTGCCCCAACTGTGGAAGTGGGAGAGGGAGACCCTCCTCTTCCAAACACACACTCCCACTGGAGGAGCTGAAGCTCTGTTTTTGGGAGAAATTTCTGACATTACCTGGAGCTCAGTCAAGTTAGAGAGCCCAATGAAATACAGGGGTAGAGGAAGCAGAAGAAAGGCCCTGGGAGCTCTCTGGGTCCCCAAGCAGCCCATTCCTGCCTGGCACCACAGGGATCCAGTGGGAGGGTGGCCTGAGGAGCAGAGGATAAAACTCCACAGGGAGAGGGAATTCTCTAGCTGAACTTTGTAACAATTTGAACCCTTCGAGAAGCTTCTTGGCCAGAACTCAGAGGAGGGCATGAATTGGGTGTACAGACTTCACAGGTGGGGTGGGGGAAAAACTAAAGCCCTTTTCTCTCACAGCTGGGAGGTAGGCAGCCTCAGGCAAGTTTTCAAGCCCATTTCACCCTCCACCTAAAAACAGACTCAAGGCTGTTAGGGGGCCATGGTGGGAATGAGACCAGCTCTTTGGTTTGCATGGGAACTGGGTGAGGCCTGTGACTACCGGCTTTCCCTCACTTCCCTGAAAACCTACATGATTCAGCAGAGGGAACCATAATCATCCTAGGTACACAACTCCAGTGACCTGGGAATCTCACCTCCCACTCCCCATAGCAGCTGCAGCAAGAGCCACCCAAGGAGAGTCTGAGCTCCGACATGCCTAGCCCTGCCCCCACCTGATGGTCCTTCCCTATCCACCCTGGTAGTGGAAGACAAAAGACATAAAATCTTGGGAGTTCTAGAGCCCCACCCACCAGTGGGGCTACACTACTATAGCTGACACTTTCTGGAAAGCATCACCTCCTGGTAGGAGGCCAACCAGCACAAAAATAGAGCATTAAACCACCAAAGCCACTGACCCTCACAGAGTCCATTGCACCCTCTGCCACCTCCACTGGAACAGGCACTGGTATCCATTGCTGAGAGACCCATAGATTGTTCACATCACAGGACTCTGTGCAGACAAGCCCCAGTAACAGCCCAGAGCCAGGTAAACACACTGGGTGGCTAGACTTAGAAGAGAGACAACAATCATGCAGTTTGGCTCACAGGAAGTCACACCCACAGGGAAAGGGGGAGAGTGCCACATTAAGGGAACACCCTGTGGAACAAAAGAATCTGAACAAGAGCCTTCAGCCCTAGACCTTCAGACCTTCCCTCTGACAGAGCCTACCCAAATGAGAAGGAACTGAAAATTCTGGTAACATGACAGAACAAGGCTCTTCAATACCCCCTAAAAATCACACTAGTTCACCGGCAATGGATACAAAGAAGAAATAATCCTTGATTTACCGAAAAAGAATTCAGGAGGTTAGTTATTAAGCTAATCAGGGAGGGACCAGAAAAAGGCGAAGCCCAATTCAAGGAAATCCAAAAAAAGATACAAGAAGTGAAGGGAGAAATATTCATGGAAAAAGATAGATTAAAGAAAAAACAATAAAAAATTCAGGAAACTTTGGACACAGTTTTAGAAATGCAAAATGTTCTGGAAAGTCTCAGCAATAGAATTAAACAAGTAGAAGAAAGAAATTCAGAGCTCAAAGACAAGGTCTTTGAATTAACCCAGTCCAACAGTGACAAAGTAAAAAGAATAAGAAAATATGAACAAAGCCTCCAGGAAGCCTGGGATTATGGTAAATGACCAAACCTAAGAATAATCAGTGTTCCTGAGGAAGAGGAATTCTAAAAGCCTGGAAAACATATTTAGGGGAATAATTGAGGAAAAATTCCCTGGCCTTGTGAGAGACCTAGACACCCAAATACAAGAAGCACAAAGAACACCTGGAAAATTCATCACAAAAGGATCTTCACCTACGTACATTGTCATCAGGTTATCCAAAGTTAAGACGAAGGAAAGAATCTTAAGAGCTGTGAGACAGAAGCACCAGGTAACCTGTAAAAGAAAACCTATTAGATTAACAACAGATTTCTCAACAGAGGTTCTACAAGCTAGAAGGGATTGGCGACCTATCTTCAGCCTCCTCAAACAAAACAATTATCAGCCAAGGATTTTGTATCCCACGAAACTGAGCATCATATATAAAGGAAAGATACAGTTGTTTTTCAGACAAACAAATGCTAAGAGAATTCACCATTACCAAACCACCACTACAAGAACTGCTAAAAAGAGCTCTAAATCTTGAAACAAATCTTGGAAACACATCAAAACAAAACCTTTTTAAGCATCACACAGGACCTACAAAACAAAAATACACATTAAAAAGCAAAAACAAAAAACAAAACCAAAGTACACAGGCACAAAGAGCACAATGAAAGCAATGCTACCTCACATTTCAATACTAGCATTGAATGCAAATGGCCTAAATACTCCTCTTAAAAGATACAGAACCACAGAATGGATAAGAACTCACCAACCAACTATCTGCTGCCTTCAGGAGACTCACCTAACACATAAGGACTCACATAAACTTAAACTAAAAGGGTGGAAAAAGGCATTTCATACAAAGGGACACCAAAAGCAAGCATGGGTAGCTATTCTTATATCAGACAAAACAAATTTTATTTTTTATTTTTTTAATATGTTTTTTATTTTTTATTTTTATTTTTTTGAAAGAAAAAGAGAGAAAAGAAGAAAGAAAGAAAGATTGAAAGAAAGAAAAAAAAGAATGCAAGAGAGAAAGAAAGAGGAAGAGAAAGAGGGAGAGAGAACGGGATTCTTGTTCTATTGCCCAGGCTAGAATGCAGTCTAAAAATGGGTATTAATAACCTCTTTTACGCCAATAATTGTGCTTAACAATGGAGACAGGAAGGAATAAAAACAAATTTTAAAGCAACAGCAATTAAAAGAGACAAAAAAGGACAGTATATAATGGTAAAAGGCCCTGTCCAACATGAAAATATCACAATCCTAAACATATATGCACCTAACACTGGAGTTCCCAAATTTATAAAACAATTACTAATAGACCTAAGCAATGAGATAGACAGCAACACAATAATAATGGGGGACTTCAATACTCCACTGACAGCACTAGACAGGTCATCAAGACAGAAAGTCAACAAAGAAACAATGGATTTAAACTATACCTTGGAACAAATGAATGTAACAGGTATATACAAACATTTTATCCAACAACTGGAGAATACATATTCTATTCAACAGCACATGGAACTTTCTCCAAGATAGACCACATGATAGGCCATAAAACAAGCACCCATAAATTTATGAAAATTAAAATTATATCAAGCACTCTCTCGGACCACAGTGGAATAAAACTGGAAATCAACTCCAAAAGGAACTTTCAAAACCATGGAAATTAAATAACCTGCTTCTGAAACAGTATTGTGTCAAAAACGAAATCAAGCTGGAAATTGAAAAAACTCTTCAAATTGAATGACAGTAATGACACAATCTATCAAAACCTCTGGGATACAGCTAAGGCAGTGCTAAGAGGAAAGTTCATAGCCCTAAATGCCTACTTTGAAAAGTCTGAAAGAGCAGAGACAATCTAAGGTCTCATCTCAAGCAACTAGAGAAACAAAAACAAACCAAAACCAAACCCAGCAGAAGAAGAGGAAATAACCAAGGTCAGAGTAGAACTAAATGAGATTGAAACAAACAAACAAAAACAATACAAAAGATAAATGAAACAAAAAACTGGTTTTTTTGAAAACATAAATGAAATTGATAGATCGTTAACAAGATTAACCAAGAAAAGAAGAGAGAAAATCCAAATAACCTCACTAAGAAATGAAACAGGAGATATTACAACTGACATAACTGAAATACAAAAGATCATTTGAAACTACTATGAACATCTTTACGTTCATAAACTAGAAGACCTAGAAGAGATGGATAAATTCCTGGAAAAATACAACCCTCCTAGCTTAAATCAGGGAGAATTAGATACCTTGAACAGACCAATAACAAACAGTGAGATTGAAATGTTAATTTAAAAATTACCAACAGAATACCAAAAAGTCCAGGACCAGATGGATTCACAGCAGAATTCTACCATTCAAAGAAGAATTGGTGCCAATCCTTTTGACACTATTCCACAGATAGAGAAAGAAGGAACCCTCCCTAATTCATCCTATGAAGCTAGCATCACCCTAATACCAAAATCAGGAAAGGACATAACCAAAAAAGAAAACTCAGACCGATATCCTTGATGAACATAGATGCTAAAATCCTTAACAAAATACCAGCTAACTGAATACAACAAAATATCAAAAAGATAATCCATCATGATTAAGTGGGTTTCATACCAGGGATGCAGGGATTGTTTAACATATGCAAGTCAATAAATGTGATACACCACATAAGCAGAATTAAAAACAAAAATCACACGATTATCTCAAAAGATGCAGAAAAAGCATTAGACAAAATCAAGCATCCTTTATGATTAAAACCCTCAGCAAAATCAGCATACAAGTGACATACCTTAATGTAATAAAAGCCATCTTTGACAAACCCACAGCCAATATAATACTGAATGGGGAAAAGTTGAAAACATTCCCTCTGTAAACAAGAGCAAGACAAGGATGCCCACTCTCACCACTTCTCTTCAGCATAGTACTGGAAGTCCTAGCCAGAGCAATCAGACAAGAGAAAGAAATAATGGGCATCTAAATCAGTAAAGAGGAAGTCAGACTGTCACTGTTTGCTGATTATATGATTGTTTACCTTGAAAACCCTAACAACTCCTCCAGAAAGCTCCTAGAACTGATAAAATAATTCAGCAAAATTTCTGGATACAAGATTAATGTACACAAATCAGTAGCTCTTCAGTATACCACCAGCGGCCAAGCAGAGAATCAAATCAAGAACTCAATCCCTTTTACAATAGCCCAAAAAAATAAAACCTTAGGAATATACCTAACAAAGGAGTTGAAAGACCTCTACAAGGAAAACTACAAAACGCTGCTGAAAGAAATCATAGGTGATACAAACAAATGGAAACACACCCCATATTCATGGATGAGTAGAATCAATATTGTGAAAATGACCATACTACCAAAAGAAGTCTACAAATTCAGTGCAATCCCCATCAAAATAACACCATCATTCTTCACAATTCTAAAATTCATATGAAACCCAAAAACAGCCTGCATAGCCAAAGCAAGACTAAGCAAAAAGAACAAATCTTGAGGCATCATACTACCTAATTTCAAACTATATTATAAGGCCATAGTCACCAAACCAGTGTAGTACTGGTATAAAAATAGGCACATAGACCAATGGAACAGAATAGAGAACACAGAAATAAACCCAAATACTTTTAGCCAACTGATCTTCAACAAAGTGAACAAAAACATAAAGTGGGGAAAGGACACCTTTTCAACAAAAGGTGCTGGGATAATCAGCTAGCCACATGTAGAAAAATGAAACTGGATCCTTGTCTCTCACCTTATACAAAAATCAACTCAAGATGGATTAAGGACTTAAACTTAAGACCTGAAACTATAAAAAATTCTAGAAGGTGATATTGGAAAAACCCTTCTAGACATTTGCTTAGGCATGACCAAAAACCCAAAAGCAAATGCAATAAAAACAAAGATAAATAACTGGGGCCTAATTAAACTAAAGAGCTTTTGTATGGTAAAGTCAGTAGAGTAAACAGACAACCCACAGAGTAGGAGAAAATCTTCACAATCTATACAACTGACAAAGGGCTAATATCCAGAATTTACAACAATCTCAAACAAATCAGTAAGAAAAAAACAATGATTCTATCAAAAAGGGGCTAAGGACATGAATAGACAATCCTCAAAAGAAGATATACAAATGGCCAACAAACATGAAAAAATGTTCAACATCACTAATGATCAGGGAAATGAAAATCAAAACCACAATGTGATACCACCTTACTCCTTCAAGAATGGTCATAATCAAAAAACAGCAGATGTTGGTGTGGATGTGGTGAACAGGGAACACTTCTACACTGCTGGCAGGAATGTAAACTAGTACAGCCACTATGGAAAACAGTGTGGAGATTCCTTAAAGAACTAAAAGTAGAACTATTTGATCCAGCAATCCCACTACTGGGTATCTACGTAGAGGAAAAGAAGACATTTTTCAAAAAAAGATACTTGCACACACATATTTATAGCAGCACAATTCACAATTGCAAAATTGTGGAAACAACCCAAATGCTCATCAATCAACAAGTGGATAAAAAGCTGTGATATATGCATATCAGTGAGAACATACAATGTTTGGTTTTCCATTCCTGCATTACTTCACTTAGAATAATTGCCTCCAGTCTCATCCAGATCACTGCAAATGCTGTTAATTCATTCGTTTAAATGGCTGAGTAGTATTCCATCACACATATATATACATACATGTATGTACATATATACATACAT
>CAUYLG010019452.1:0-97084 GCA_963573385.1 Cacajao melanocephalus | reverse complement strand
AGGTGTAAGGAAGGGGTCCAGTGTAGGCAAGGACTTCATGACTAAAACATCGAAAACAATGGCAACAAAAGCCAAAATAGACAAATGGGACCTAATTAAACTCCAGAACTTCTGCACAGCAAAAGAAACAATCATTAGAGTGAACCAGCAACCAACAAAATGGGAAAAATTTTTGCAACCTACCCATCTGACAAAGGGCTAATACCCAGAATCTACAAAGAACTAAAATAAATATACAAGAAAAAAACAAACAACCCTATCAAAAAGTGGGTAAAGGATATGAACAGACACTTTTCAAAAGAAGACATTTATGTGGCCAACAAATATATGAAGACATGCTCATCATCACTGGTCATTAGAGAAATGCAAATCAAAACCACATTGAGATACCATCTCACACCAGTTAGACTGGCGATCACTAAAAAAATCAGGAGACAACAGATGCTGGAGAGGATGTGGAGAAAAAGGAACACTTTTACACTGTTGGTGAGAGTATAAATTAATTCAACCATTGTGGAAGATAGTGTGGCAATTCCTCAAGGATCTAGAAACAGAAATGCTATTTGGCCCAGCAATCCCATTACTGGGTATATACACAAAGGATTATAAATTGATCTATTATAAAGACACATGCACACGTATGTTTGTCGCAGCACTGTTTACAATAACAAAGACTTGGAACCAACCCAAATGCCCATCAATGATAGACTGGATAAAGAAAATGTGGCACATATACACCATGGAATACTATTCAGCCATAAAAAAGGATGAGTTCATGTCCTTTAGAGGGACATGGATGAATCTGGAAACCATCATTCTCAGCAAACTGACACAAGAATGGAAAACCAAATACCACATGTTCTCACTCATAAGTGGGTGTTGAACAATGAGAACACATGGACACAGGGAGAGGAACATTACACACTCGGGTCTGTTGGGGGGTAAGGGCTAGGGGAGGAACAAGATGTGGGGAGATTAGGGATAACATTAGGAGAAATTCCTAATGTAGGTGACAGGGGGATGGAGGCAACAAATCACCATGTCATGTGTATTCTTGTGTAACAGTCCTGCACTACCTGTACATGTACCCCAGAACTTAAAGTAAAATAAAATAAAGGAAAAAAAAATAATTGATAAGCTGGGCTTCATTAAAATTTAAAACTTGTGCTCTGCAAAAGATTATGTTAAGAGATTGAGTAGATAAGCCACAGACTGGGAGAAAATATTTGCAAAAATACCCACATCTGATAAAGATTTGTTATGCAAAATATACAAAGAACACTAAAAACTCAACAATAATAAAATGAATCCAATTTAAAAATGGGCAAAGTCCTGAAAAGACATCTCACCAAAGAAGATATAGTAAGTATCATATGAAAGATTTTCAATATTGTATGTCATTAGGGAACTGAAAATTAAAATGCGGTACCACTAAACACCTAAGAGAGTGGCTAAAATCCAGAACACTGACAACACCAAACGCTGGTGAGGATGTGGAACAACAGGAACTCTCAGTCATTGCTGAAGGGAATATAAAATGGTACTGCCACCTTGGAAGACAGTTCATCAATTTCTTTAAAACTAAACATACTTTTACCATACAATCCAGCAATCACACTCCAGGTATTTCAACCCAAAGGAGTTGAAAACTTATGTCCTCACAAAAACCTGCACATGGATGTTTACAGCAGCTTTACTCATAATTGCCGAAACTTGGAAGAAACCAAAATGTCTTTCAGTAGGTGAATGGATAAATAAACTGTGATACATCCAGACAAACAAATATTATTCAGTACTAAAAAGAAATGAGCTATCAAGCCATGAAAAGACATGGAAGAAATGTACATTATATATAATATGTATAAGTATTATCAATATATATATATTACTTAATATGTATAAGTATATTATACATAATATGTATAATACATATATATAATACGTATATTACATAATATACATATATTGGTAATATGTATACATATTATATATAATACATGTATATTAAGAGGCCAATCTGAAAAGGCTAAATGCTGTACGATTCTAATAATATGACATTCAGAAGAAGGCAAAAACTATGGAGACAGTACAAACATCAGTGGGTGCCATGAATTAGACGGGAGGAAGAGATGAATAGGCAGAGGATTTTTAGGGCACTGAAGCCATTCTGCATGATACTACAGTGGTGGATACATATCATTATACATTCGTCAAAACACAGAGAACACCAAGAATGAACTCTAATGTAACCTTGGATTTGGGGGTGATAATGATGTGTGAATGCTGGTTCATCTGTTATAACAAATGTTATCACTGTGGTGGGGGATGTCGTTAGTAGGAGAGATTGTACATGGATGGGGATAGGATATATGGGAACTCTCTATACTTTCCACTCAATTTTGCTATGAATCTAAAACTTCCCCCAAAAAATAAAGTTTACTAATTTTTTTTTAAAGAGACTTCTCAAGTCCACATCTTGTAAGTTCAGGTTCAGGAGGTCTTGGCTGGGGCTTGGAAATCTGTCTTCCCCATAAATCCAAATGTTTCTGATGTACATCCAAGGTTGAGAATCACTGGGTAGATCCCAACCTCTGATCTTTTAAGACGTAATTGTATTGTTCAATTTTTTTCAGATCTTTACTGTCTGCTAGAAAGAATCTTATAAATTCATCTGTGCTAATGTTAATGGAAGATAATACTTAGATATTAAAAATTTACATTTATAGAGGGGTCTTTTTCTACCTAAGTGCTTAAACTAACAAGAGCCTGGCTGCTTCTAAACAACCTAGTCATGGAGACAACCAAACTGAAGATTTTGTCTCAAAACTCTGTTCCATCCATGCCCTCCCATGGAGCAAAGAAACAAACAAGATATCAACAATTGGAGAAATGGCAACTATAATTCTATCATTCAATTTTCCTTCAAGAGAACAAGTGACACCGTTACTCAGGCCCTGCAAGCACATATTAACACAAACCATAATTTGAGAAAAGAAAATGAATGATGGCATAATAAGCCATCATGGTTTCTTCCATAACGAAGGTATACTACTCTCATTCTTTGGCGCTTTAGATGAGCCGACTGAGGATCATAGAGTTCCTAAAACAAGCCCCTTCTTTCTAAGCAACCCAGAATGATGTAGTTCTGTATTTTTAAAAGCAGCAAAAAGGATGGAAATGTTCTCCCTTGAAGCCCAGATGTTTCCTATCTTTCTAAGCTGCAATTATTTCAACACATTATTTTAGCTACACTTACATCAGATCAGGGCCACCTGTTACATCCTCTGCACACTTATGAGAGATTTTATGTTAAGTTTCTATTTATGGTTTATTTAGGAAAGTCAGAATGCAATTGAGAGGATACTTTTAAAGCCATCTTGAGGTCCAAGGATGTGTATATAGCAGATTAACAGATAATCAAGACACAGTGTTGTGTAGTATAAACATAATCAACCCTAATTTTGTGATTCATTATTACATAAATTTGGATGTAACTCAAGAATAAAAAACTCATCATCTGAAATCAGCTACATGCCTGAAAAACATGATATAACATTGTTAGACTTTAAAGAAATTATTAATCTACTCCTAAACCAAGTATTACAAAAAAGTTTTATTACAATGTATTTTATCATAGGACAAGTCTTTATTACCAAGATATAATTTACATATTTAAATATTATCTCACTTTTTCTTGTCTGAAATTGAATATGTCACTCTAATATCAATAAAGTATGTAATATATATATATATATATATATCCTTTCTAATGGTAAACAAGCATTTGCAAAAACATCCTAAGTAATAACCAATCAGTAATAAATGTTTATCGAGCACCTACTATAACCCAGGAACTATTCTATGTGCTGGGATATAGAAGAGAACAAAATATATAAAGTTCCTGTTCTGGGAAAATGTTGGAATAAATTTATAGTTGACATTGACAAAAACCCCAACATTGTAGTGCTAATAATATCCCAGTATTCACAAGTTAGATTTTTGAGCTTTAAAGTAAATATTGCATATTTTGCATCATTCCAGCACTTTAGAGATTGGCAGCAGGTGATGGTATTATCATTAGGTAGAAGAAAGATGGGGAGAATAAAAGTAAAAAGCACATCTCCTCATTCTACTCATCTAATCTTGTGATTACTTAGGCATAACTAAATTAAGAAAGACTGAGAAACTCAACTGCAAAGTCTAACATTAGATATAAGTGCTTGAAATGCAAGGATATTTACCTAGATTGACCATAAGGCTTTTGGTGTGACTAAAACACTGGTAAAATAAGCACATATGAAACAAACCGCATAATCTGAGGAAAAAATGAATGATGCCAGAAGAAGCCTAGTCTTTTTTCCATGACCAATGTACACTAGTCTCATCCACTGGTTGTGGCTTGGGAAACTTCACTTTTCGTCTTTTCCTTCATTCTCTATGGAGATGTGCGGCAAAATTAGGGAGTATCCATTCTCATTTATGCACCTATCTGAATCCCAAAAACAACTCCTGCTTCCCATCCAATTTTAACCTTGAATAAATATAGTTTTAAAATTTACCAAGACCAGAAAGATCACTGTAGAATGACAACTTTTTTTCCACCTT
This sequence comes from Cacajao melanocephalus, assembly GCA_963573385.1. Taxonomy (NCBI): domain Eukaryota; kingdom Metazoa; phylum Chordata; class Mammalia; order Primates; family Pitheciidae; genus Cacajao; species Cacajao melanocephalus. The sequence continues at coordinate 92,479 of CAUYLG010019452.1, read as the reverse complement.
AAATACAACTTCAAAGTGGCAGACTGGAAAATCTCTGCAGGCAAATGTGATGTCACTGAAGAAATCACACACTTACCCGCAGAGATTCTACAGTCTGACATCTTCAAGCATCGAACCATTTCATCAACCAAGCTTTTTTGTATATGCAGTGCTTTGACCTGGAATAAATCTAGCATGACCAAAAAGCCAAGCTATAGTCCACTTAATGATCTTTGACTTCTTCTAAACCAAGGGAACTACATGCCTCATGATGGTTGAATCCCACTAAATTAAATTTGTAAAATAAGAAGGTTGTTTGTAACATGGCTTATAGCAGTTGTTGTCAAAGTTTGAGTCCCAGACTAGCATCAGAAGAATCACCTAGGAACCTGTTAGAAATGCAAATTCTTGCACCCCACTAGAGGCCTTCTGAATCAGAAACTCAGAATGGGCCCTGCAATCTGTGTTTCAACAAGATTTCCAGGTAATTATGATTCATGCTCAAGTTTGAGAACCACTGGCTCAAAGAAAACAAAAGGTTATAAATGGAACAGTAAAATAATCAGACAAATTAATATGTACTCATAAAAATATTATCTAGAACACATTTCTAAAGAGGCAGTCTTAATAAGTATAAGCATTAATAATAATGGAAAGAAACATTTTCATTTAACCCTTACTTTGCCAATAGAATTGCTGAGATCTACTTATTTCCTTAGAAATAAGGAGTTAAGAAATCTTACTTAAGAGGAGAAAACGTTTTCATGTTTGGGAGGATGAAAAGAGTACTGACATCATTCAAGTCATGAGCCATAATTCTTATTAGATTTTATTGCTACATTCTTCACACAGCTTTGGAAAGTTATTCCTAAGAGCACAAAATATGCACTTAGACTGCACACAGAGAAAGGAAAATGCTCTCACAATGAAATTATTTTAGCCTGGCCCAATAATGTTTGAAAGACTCAAGACTTGTTCTCTCTGAAACATATCCTGTCAAAGTAAGAGATGTTTGTTTAAATTTATATTTTTCAACATCCTTTATAATTTGCCTTCTTAACAGTTAAATTTGTCTATAAGCAATACAATTTCTGTATCCTAAAAAACATTATTTTCCCTTCTCCTCTGATATTATAAAAATTTCATGACTAAAGGGTAAAAGAAAAAATAAAAAGTATTTTAAAATATTATTGAAATTGGTCTCTAATGACAATGAATAAAAGTCATAATTTGATTTTTACATGTTCAGAATATAGTATCTGAAACACTGGCATGCCTGTTAATCAATAACTTCTGGTAGCATGTTAAAAATTCATCTTCAGTTTCATTCTTAGTAAATTCATTTGTATTATTTCTGGACCACACCAATTTCCCATGATGTGATGGAAAAAAATTGTAACATTCAAAAATTGAATTAGATCACACACAAAATGTCAACTCACTCAGATGATAATAACAAGGTTTGGCTTGTTCTCTGAAAAGTGAGATTCCAAAACTATGTCCAGAGTCTGTAAAGGCAGTGCTGGAGATCAGCAAGATGTTTTAGAACTTCACCACTTCAGGTGACTTGAAAGAAGTGCATTTCCTTAGATGAGGATAAGAAGGCTCTCCAAATATTAGGTTTCTTGGCTTTTACTGGAATTAAATAAACTCAATATTGATGCAATTGCTAATCAGAAGCTCCAACTGACAGTCTAAAATTCCTTTGATAGTAACAAAAGAAAATAGTTATTAACCATAAACGCAATTTGATACACAAAATATTTCAAAACATGAGGTTTCATTAAAGGAAACAATAAGAACATTTCCAGGAATTTAGCATCCTCCCTGACAGTAGGGGTATTGTTACTATTTGACAGCAACAACTAATAGTCACTCTTGCGTGAAGCACTCTATACACATTGTTTAATTTAGTTTTTTCACAAACTCAGTGAAGAAGGAATTATTGGCAGTCCTATTTTATGGTCCTTTTTTTGTCCTAACAAAGAAACTAAAGTTCAAAAAGACATAAATTGGAAGGAAATAAATTATCTAAATGTGCATAATTCTGCATCTCAGACAAAATAGCACAGAGGAACAAGCATGGAACTGTAAGTCAGAAAACTTAAGTTTTCTTTTGTTTTTGTTTTTTCAAATATTTATTTTGAGAAAAAGTATAAACTTACAAAAATAATAATACTGACGTTCTATGTACCTTCACTCAATTTCCCCCAGTGGAACATCTTAGATAACTATAGCAAAATATCTAAACCAGGATATTGACATTTGTGCAACACAGAGATCTTATTCAGATTTCACCAGCTATAAGCACTCGTGTGTATGTGTGTATAGTTCTACACAACTTGCCACATGTAGAATAGTGTAACAACTGCTATAATCAAGACACACAATTATTTCATCACCACAAATATCCCTGGTGTTACCCCTCTCCAGTTATACACCTATCTCTTTACCCTCTTGATGCCCCATCCCTAACTCCTGGCAACCACTAATCTGTTCACTATCTCCATAATTTTGTCATTTTTAGAATGTTTATAAATTTAATCATATAGTATGTAACCTTTTGAGATTGACTTTTTTTACTCAGCTTAATTTTTTGACACCCATCTAAGCTGTTGCATGTATCAATAGTTTGTTCCTTTGTGCTATTGGGTAGTATTACATGATATGAATGTAGCATAGTTTAATGATTCACCCATTGAAGGACATCTAGTTTGTGTCTGTGTTTTAGTGCTACAAACAAAACTACTACAAACAATATAGTCGAGAATTTTGTGTGAGATTAAATTTCATTTTTCTGAGATAAATTTCAAGAGATGTGATTGCTGGGTCATATGATAAATGCATGTTTACTTTTTTAAGAAGCTGTTTACTTTTTGATTGTTATTACTTTATTTTTTAATTATTTTAGATTCAGGGATACATGTGCAGGTTTGATACATGGATATATTGTGTAATGCTGAGGTTTGGAGCTTCTATTGACCCTATCACCTAAATAGTGAACATAGTACCCAATAGGTAGTTTTTCAACTCTTGCCTCCCCACTCTTTTTGGGGTCCCCAGTGTCTATTGAGGAAATGCTGGTTTCAGTATCTGATTCTCCTACTTAAATTAAGCTTCTGTGAGTCTGATTTTTCTGATCTTTACAAAAAGCAAAGTATTCTCTTTCCTGCTTACTTCCCATGGCTGGTAAAACATTTGTCAATGATAAAGAACTGGAAAGATGTAGGACATTGTCATGATGTTCAGAGTGAACTGGGCAAGCTGTGAGGATGGCCTAGACTCCTGCTGCTGTTTCTCACCACCACAGTCTTTTCCCATCGCTGTGGAAACGGCAAGAGAGAGGATGCTGGTGGGAGGACTATTTTGCCTCCTTATCAGCCCCTCCTAAGGACACTGGCCTTGTATCTTTGATCATTTTCCTTCCTGGGTGCAGCCATGCCTCTTCCCAATAGCCTGGGTAATACTAAAGACACAACCCTTAATTAAGGCAAGCAAACAGCTTCTCTTGAAGGACTGTGCTAAAATCCACATGGTCTTTACTCCTCTGATTGGCAACAGGGTTTCCTCTCTTTTCTTTCCAAGGATGTCAGGCTTTTCAATAAATGTGTAACTAAAATACACCAGCGCCCAAGGGCCTATGCAGAAGTAAAGCTTGGCTACAATGTGCCACCTCTCAAGGACTTGAAATTCCTATCTGAATACAATCTTGACAGATATTTCAGAAGCTCCACCATTCACAGAAATTAAATCTTTGGATATGGAAAGGAAAATACTGACCACTTATTCCAGCTCTGTTGTGTATTGAACACTGACTGTGTACTGGGCGTTTGATGTACATGGTCCCATTTAGTCCCCATAACAACCTTACATGAATTCAGACTATTAACGGCCTCATTTTGCAGATGAAGAAAAGCTGAAACTCCTAGAGGCTTAATAAGGGCCTTGAACCAGGTCTATTTGACTGCAAAGCCCATAATTTTAACCACTAGCTGACTTCAAGGCCCAAACATTAAGTGGCCCCAGGACATATAGTTGGTTAGTGGTAAACCTGAAGCTATAGTCCAGTTTACTTTGTACCACATGACACTTATCCCTAAAAAATTAACTTGAACAGTCTATATTCTAATAAAAGTGCCTGAAAGAGTTATTCGATTTTTCATATAAGCCAAAGGGTTGACTCAAAATCAAAGCTACTAAATTATAACCCACTGGCTAAAGTAGCTGCCAAGGAAGAAAGATTTATATAAATTCTACATCTATTTATACTTTAACCTCAATGGGTAAATGCTAAATTCTGTTGCTGAGAACACAAAAACAACATAAAATGCACATAGTCCTATGAAATAGATGCTTCATCTCTCCCTAATTGTTACTGCCAACCTAAAAATCAAGGCAGAACAAGTAATTAATATATCTTTAGCACAGCAGGGATCATTTGGGGAGTTCCTAAGACCGAGCTAGAGTTTGCATTCACAAACAGGTAAATGTTACCATATTCATTATTCATCATCAAATTTACATATCATGTCAACTCTATCTCCTGTAAAGATTCAACTAAAGACTCCATTAAGGATATTATAGTCTGTAAAAGTTAGATAATCCTCCTATTGAGCAAATGGCTTTTATTTTCTTCTTATCATCACCCACCATAGAGAACCTTCTTCAGCTCACAAATGACTGTCCACCAAAGTATAAGTACTCACATAATGGAATCTAATCTAATAAAAGGTGTGGTTCATTGCTATACTAAATTGTAATATTGAAACCTTGAAGCAAAGGGAGTGGTTTTAACTCAGAATTTGTTTTCCTCTGTGATACTTCTGTTCATCATCTTGCCTCTTTTGAGACAGGGTCTTGCTGTTGACCAACCTGGACCGCAGTGATTCATCATAGCTTACTACAGCCTCAAACTCCTGAGCTCAAGCAATCAAGCAATCCTCCTGCCTCCCAAGTAGCTGGGACTGTAGGCATGTGCCACCACATCCGGCTAATTTGTTAAATTTTATGTAGAGATAGGGTCTTGCTACGTTACCCAGGCTTGTCTACAACTCCTGGCCTCAAGTGATCCCCCCATTTTGGCCTCCCGAAGTGCTAGGATTACAGGTGTGAGCGAGTTACACCCAGCTTTGCCTCTTATTTTCTTTCCTTCTTTCTATCTCTGCAAAACTCAGAGCCTGTGTTTGGTTGTGGAGAAGGATAGAGGTGAAGGGCAAATAATTTCAATCAGTGTATAAAACACACCACTAATACACGAAGAATATTTTCTCTCTTGAGGCTTGAAGCAAGAACTGCAGAGAACTAAAAGCCATACATCTTTGTATAGATTTTTGCTTTAGAAGGCCAAAGAGCACCATGTATTATATAAAAACGGGTAACTTATCACCATTGTCATTATCAGTAAATATTTGCTAAGCATACAATGTGCTTGGGACAGTGCCAAAAGATGTAATTTCTTGAAGGCTTTAAGCAGCAGAGTCCTTTTAAAACAAAAATACTGAAAAAACAGGGATTTCTCCTTGAACTTCAATTTTTCAGTACCCTGTTGGATTTGGAAGGTGTATAAAATTGCCGCTTATTTCAGGTTTTGATTATAATTTATGCATATTTCAACATATTACTTTTATAGAACTTTATGGATTTCAAGTGTTTTCTCCAACTCATTTTTTGAATAAGCCCCTTTTCTCACTTTATGCATAAAATATTGTAACTGGCCACATTGTACTATAAATGTCTATATTAGAAAGACACAAATTTATTTAAGAAACTAAGCATGTAAAAACTCTGAGTAGTAATTATTTATAAAAATGGTAATGTTCTCTTTCTTGACATGGGTGGTAGTTACATGGGTGTGTTTATTTTGTGATAATTCATCAAATTACATACTTATGATTTGAGCATTTTTCTCTATGTATATTTACCTCAATGTAGTAACTTAAAAATAAGTATTATGAAGAGTCCTGACGTTTCCTCCCCAAACACACGCAAACCCACAATCAGGATAGTTCAGTATGTATTGTCCCTTCCCTAGGTACTTGCATTCTCCAATCTCCATCCTAAAAGACTCTTTTTAGGACCTCAGGCCTTTGGCATCAGGTATTATCCCCTTAGCCTTTTTCCCCATGGCTTTCTTCCCTAAACTGAACCCTGTCTTCTCTAATTGGTCCTGAACTTCCCTTACTATCTCCAAAGCAGTAGAGAAAATATGTTTCATTCATCTTTTTCCTCACAGTACTATCTGTCTAGCCACCCTTGCTGTCATCCTATAAAGATCCAGGTATCCTTCCGCAGGTGCTTCTTAGGTGACTTTCTTAGGCTCCTCCTCAAAAGGAGCTCTATAAAATTCGAGAATGATGCTGCCTTCTGGTATCAGTCTCTTTCACTCTCCTTTTCTCACTATATTTCTGGAACTCATATTTCTGAAAAAGGAGTTCCATGTTGTTTTGTAACTCCATGGAAAGGTATTGCTATTGGTTATTCTCCCATTTTCAGTTTGATTTCTGTAAGAGCCTTCCTAATAGGGTCATTGTCAAGATAAATGAAATAATCTCCATAAAATGCTTAGTACAAGGCTAAGCATGGCCATCCCTAATTAAATAGCAGCTTTTGGCATTGTTATTAGTACTGTATGGTTCTATGTCAGGCATTGTTAGGCATTTTACATAAATATTTTTATTTAACCTTTTAGCAAGCCTATGAGATAGATAGTGGGATTTTTTCCTCCTATTTTTAAGTGAGAAAACAGGTTTTGTAGAGTTATGCCTTTTTTCTGGGTCACTAGCCAGTTAAATTGACAATGGGGATGCATTTGCTTCTAGAATAAACACCTTCTTATAGGATGTGAATCCTGCCTGACTGTGGCATGGCACTCAACTCCTCAATAAGAAGCCATTGAGTTCCAGTCAGGCACTGTGAGAATTACAGAAGAAATCTCAAACTTGGCCCCTGCCTCCAAGAAGCTGACAATGGGTAAGTCAACCCTTTTCCAATCTTGCCCAACATTCTGTCATTGAGACTTACGGGCTTATAGGCTGCAAGTAGTGAATCATCTTCCACGCTTTCATGTTTGCTGCCTTTAGCATCAACTCCATCTTCCCAAGCCAAGTATCCTCTTAGAAAACTCTGACAAACTTAGACCAACATTTCTTCTCTGTTGCAAGAATCTTCAGAGATCTGAATTCTAAACACCATCTTCTAAATATTTCCAGGATAAACTTTTCTCCTTCTTTTACTGTGGATGTACTCTACCAAAGAAGGTAGGTCCAAGCTGATTCAGCCATTACAACTTCAATCCTTTGGAGCAGATTAATGGCTCGTGTCCCTGAAGTTAATTATTATTATGTCCCTGGTCTCCAGAGAGAGCACTTCCAAAATTTTCCTTTTTTATGAAAGAGAAGGTGGCATAAGTTTAGCCTTAAGGGTTATAACCCAATTACATATAGGCAACCTCCAATGACTATTCTAACAGAAACTACTTTATTTCTCTCCAATTACTCATATCATTATCATTATCCAACCTACTAATAATGGCTTTCTCTGAGATTATTTATCCGCTTGGGTCACAGGGATGGGGAATGCACCATATCTCTTGGTGGAGCTGACTTTTCTTTAAGGTTTTGCAGAAGCTTGAACTAGAGAAGGATAAAGCCTTTAAATGGGAACCATTCTTTGTATCGGTAACACTGATGTTCTGTTGTTAATTGTGACTACCTATTCAAGAATGTCTGCACCATTCAGAATGTGGAAAACACGCCAGTGAGAAGCTCAGCTCAATGGCAGTTCCGGCTTTGGCTTTGGACTTGACACCCACTTATGCACACTATGACTCAAATTCCCTTCTCGTAATGCCTTATCTCTAGACACCATTCTCCATGAATCCCTTTCCCTATTCGTAATCACTTCTAATCCTCATGTTCCTCTGTCTGACCTTCTCTTCCCACAAAAATCCAGAAAGTATGCGCTTAATAAACAAACAAATCCATTGACAAAGATAGATGTATTCAGGGCAGCTTTACCAAAATTTAAACTGGTATTTAACACAATTCCAGCCAAAATGCTCATTTGTAACTCCAGCCAACTATTTTATTGAAATCAATTTGAAGCCAGACATTTTCCAAATGCCTACAAGGCTACAAAAATAATAAATAATGTTTGGCTATTTTTCAAACCTTGGAGGATACAGTGTCCCAGCCCCAGAAATAACAAGAAGACAAGGTAAAAGGAAGCAGACTTGAAAAGGGTTACTGCTTGGATAGTGACTCTTAACCAGAAATCAAAGAGCAGAAGTTCATTTAGGGAACCTTTGGGTAGTCATCATAACTACTAGGAAATTAAGATACAGAAGAGAGTAACATTGAGTGGATTCTTATGGGTCCTCTCATCCACCAGTATTTTTTCAGTTGATTTATATAGATTTCCTACCTTTGTTTTGAGTTAATTTCCAAAAAGTAGGATGTAAAAGATACTCAAATATAATAAAATTAATGCTACTTCAGCACCAGTATGAGTTTGAGTATCCAAGGACCTAAGATGTTTCAGAATTTAAGCCTGAAGTGTGAGGGAGGACATGTCTCAGATGATGGAGAGAAAGAAAAGAGAGAAGAGAAAACTGAATGGCAAATACAGCTTGTATCAACTCTAGATACCACAGGGTTCTGAAGAATCAAAAAACATCATGTAAACTCATAAGCCCTTCAACTTAGAGATGGGGACACCTCTTGACCTACACACTAATACACCCTAGTACATGGATAATAAATCAGTAACTCAAGCAAGATACAGAAATGGATATGAAAAAATTCTAGGAAGAAGGAAAATAACAAAAAAGACACAAGCATAAAAAATGAGTAGGATTTGGATACCTTTTGTAAATTCTAGAGGTTGAAGATTTGTAAAACTAACAGAAAAAGTAATTGAGTTAGCCAAAGGACATAGGAATAAAATTAAAACAAAATAAAATCAGCATTTATGGAGAATCTATGTATCAGATTCTGTACTCATTAGACATTTTCACGAATACCACATTTGTTTCTTAACAATCTCATGCACAAGTATTACCAACACAGAAACTGAGGCTACAAGAAATAAAACAATTTGCCTTAAAACCACACCTAATAAGCAGTAGAACCAGCAGTTATATTCAGGTCCACCTCACTCCAAAGCTCATGTGCGTCCCAATGCCCCACACACCATTCCACAGCCAAGCTATCTGCAGGAAGGGTAGTACTCCACATTTTCAGAAGATACCCAAATAATTATAGGTTTGAATAAATAACACTAGTCTTCAGGGAAATAAGAAAATTGCCACCGTCTGAACAGACCCAATGACCAAACAGAAATTTGCTACTCTCAAATACAAATCTATAGAGAGTCTCCAATAGAACTAAGATCACAAATGCATACATTGCAGTGCACCCAAAAGATGCCTATAGAGACATCTTACCATGGATATGATAATATACTCAGAATACTTGAACAGAACTTAGAGTGTTAGAAACAGCTTACACCTTGATACTTTGCTACTATATTTCAGTTTATCTGACCTGTGGACTATGTATCCACATTAATATAGCTTTGTTGCCAAAACGACTGTGTCTCAGTTTCTTCCTTTTTCTTTTTTAAATGCCCATCACAGCAAACCAGCAAAGTAGGCAAGGCAGAAAAGTATGTCTCTTTGCTTCTGTTCAGAGCCTACCTCCCTATGCAGTTGTGGGCATGACAACTAAAGATTAATACAAAGCTGTCTCATCTTCCTCATCAACATATGATGTTTCCATTTATGAACTTTTCTTAATGTTTTCTAGCAGAGGGAAGAACTACATCTTTACTCATATCACTTCTCTATAGTAACTTTTCAGTATTAAACTTTCTAGAGAGCAAGGATAATTAAATCTAAGATTAAGAGAAAAGAAAAAACTGAACATCATTCATGTTGCTCTGAAAAGCCCTTGTTTTTTGATTAGGATAAAATCTGCTGATTTTTAATCCTGAGCAATTTGACTCCAGAAAATAAACTTGGAACAATATTTAAAAAGTTAAATTCCAATGATCAGACCTTCTTATTTTACAAAAGTAGCCTTGTACTTAGGAGTTCATATGAAGCACAAGATTATATTCAATTATTCTTTCTCAATTGTTTTGTAACTTTATAGTTACCTGATTTTTAAAATGAAAAGCCACTTTTCTAACTCAGTAAATTATCACTCCCTTAATTGTGTCGTCTCAATTATTTAAGGACATGTTATGAGCTGAAATCCATAATTCTTTGCTTCAACAAACATTTGATTTCATTCGACAAAATGTTATTGAGTATTTATTAAACATCAGATGCTAAGCTGAGAATAGTATAGTCGAGGATATAAAGATGAATAAGCATGGTGCCAACACTGAGAAGTCTGCAGTCGATGAAGGAGAAAGCATGTAAATGAGAAAACACCATTGTGTATTACAGGTGCCAAAAAAGGGAGACTGGAGAGAGAAGGCAGTGTGTGATAGTCTTAGATTCAATGTGTGATTGTCACACAAGGGGTGTGTGTGTGTGTGTGTGTGTGAGAGAGAGAGAGAGAGAGAGAGAAAGTGAGAGAGAGGAGGGAGAGAGAAAGAAGAAATGATTCCAAGTATGGGCAAATACAGCTCATTGGATTCTCAGAACTTGTCAGAGCTGGAGTCTACAATGAATGTAGAGGAAGAAATGGCCTAGAATGAAATGAAGCTGAAGAGAAAGGCGGTGGAAAATCTCCACCAAAGTGCAAGCCCCAGCCACCAAAACCAGACCCCCTGAATCAAAATCTGGTTGTAGGTCCTGGGGATCTGCATTTGTAACAAGTTCCCCGTGTGCTTCCTATGCTCACTCAGGTTGAGACGCCATCTGCAGCAGATGGTGGGGAACCTCTGAAGGTGTTTCCTCTTTCCTCCATTTTTAATCATTTTTCCTACCATTGATTAGCCCCACCCAGTGGACTGAGGGGCTTAGATCATGGCTCAGTCTCACTTAGCCATGACAGAGTGACATGGGCAAGAGGGGAGGACATGAACACCCCCATCTATGACACATCTGCCCATTTGGTGAGTATATGGTCATTACTTTTTTAATATAATTGCTGGTTTTCTTGTCTGAGGACAAATTTTGAAGAGTTTAGCTTTGAATGTTTCCAAGTCCTCTATAAAGCTTGCTTAAAAAATTGTTTTTGAGTGATCGGTTTTATATACACCTGTACTCTTACTTGACTGTTTCTTACTGTATATGGATTAAATAGAATAAATCCTTTCTAAATGCAAAGATTATACTTTTATGACATTACATGCAATATAGCATATGCCAAAAACCTGTGAAAATGAGGTTTCAATTCAGCAAGATGAGTAGCTTAGTAATGTCTCATCAAGAAAAATGCAGAGGGGTATATCAGGGCTTCTGCTGGTGTACTCAGTGAATGAAGATGTGCTTCCACCTAAGGCAGCCACGTGCCTCTGCTCATATGCTTTCTCTTGCAGGTCTAAAATGGATGGCTGTGAGTTGGCTTAATCTCAGCTGGCAACTGTGAGATGTTCATACAATCCCTCACAGTGGTCTCTGGGATTATGCTAAACAGAGCAATTTCCTTGCCCTCACGAATCAAAAGACGTGCATGGCAACCAAAACTAAAACACCAAATTTCTATTTCATGACCAAGGTAGGGGGAAAAGTTGCAGTGGTTACTGTTTCATTTCTCAACCTCTTTTAATCTTACTAAAGTCTTTTTCTAAAGTGCTGTTGTGCTGGAAAGGAAACTAGCCTTGGGAGTTAATTTGCCTTTATTGGATTCACTTGCTACTTACTGCACTCCTTCAGCACTACTTTTTTTTTTAATTGCAGCCAGGAGAGTTCAGGTGTTAGAAACTGAACCCAAAATGTTTTCCCTCTGAAAATTCCTCTCACTCTCTTTGTGGGTGCTAATCCATCAAATTCCAAACAGTCTAAAAGAGGACAATCTCCTGCCAGGCCCTCCTCAAACTTCAACTCCCCAGATTATCACATTTAATCACCCTTCCTCATTCCTTCTGTAAATGTTTCACATTCATCTGCCCTAAATAATATTGAAATTTAGAATCAACTATGGCTCAGGAAGAGGTTGCCATGAGACTTTTGAGCAGTACCCAACTCGAATTCTCGGTGATCCCTGGAAACAGAAAATCCTTTACCACAAAAAGAAGAACAAATGTAATTCTTCAGGGTGAAAAATTATTTATCTTCCTCATCCACTCAGTAACACAAATCAGATGAACCAAATTTATAATTAAATGTGAGATTAACTTTAACAACAAAAATTATTAAAATGATATTTCCAAGGTCTTGACTGGCAAATATCTCCTTAGGTATCCTCAGGAAGAGAAGTCCATATATCTCAGTTTGCTTAAATTACATTTCTGTATCAAGGCAGATTAGTATGACCTATTAGATTTTCTTGCCAGAAATTGATGTTGAGCAGTAGGAGATAAGTTTGAGGACTAGTTATTCACATACTAACAGCACAAATACTGAACCATAAGCCAGGAAATAACTTACCTCTGGTAAGGACAGCGCTTCGTATTAATCTTCAGAACTCATTAAGAGCTCTTTTAAGCTGCTGAAACTTTCTAAATGTTGTCTGTATCCTCCTCCTCGTTGAAATAACCATTTTCTCAAACATTAAAAAATTCCCAATTCCAATTTTTGGTGACCATTTTTCAAAAAGGGAAGAAGATAAATGTAATTAAACAGAGTGGGAAATATTTTTTAAATAGTTGAGTGCATATGATGCGTCAGGAGCCGTGCTTGTTGCCTTGCTTGTGCACACACTCAGTGCACTCTGGCAGTCTCCGGATGTTCCCAGTGCTCTCTGCCCACAGAGGCACAGGGAGCTTTTGAAAATGTCAATAGCAAGGGCTGTGCCACAGATGAATTAAATCAGAATGCCTGGGATGGGGTCTGGGCATCACTGTTTAAGACGTACCCAGGGGGTTGTAATGTGCAGCCAAAGGTGAGAACCACTGTATCTGAGCTCAACAGGGAAGCTGTGGCTGGAGTGCAGTAAGCAAAACAGGGAGGAGGGGATTAGAGGGTATAGCTGGGTAGACTATGGTAAGAATTTAGGGCTTCAATGAGAGGGACTCCAGAAGCAATTGGAGAGTTTTAATCAGAGGAGTGGCATGACTTATTTACCAGTAACAATAGTTCAATAGATTTTTCTTAGAATCTAACCATGTATAAACTTTAAAGAAAAATCATTGTGGACTGCAAATAACGTCCTTGTCATTTAACTTTAAGAACATAAGACCACAGGATAGACAGATTCCAACCAAGAGGAAAGCTATTATGAAAAAAACAAAAAGGAAACTAGCTCAGGAATCAGGAGCCCCAACTTCTTTAGGCAACAGCTTGAGTCACTGTTTCAAGAAAAAAAGAGAGAATCACTTATCCTTTCAACACAGAGGCTGACTTCTCTTTTAAAGCTTAATAATTTAGTAATTAGCATCAAAATAAATGAAAGATTTGGCATCTCTGTCTATGAGACATTTAAAAGATCATTTGTTAGATTGGGTTTATGCCAGTCTTCAGTAAACATAGAATACAACAGGATTCCCAGCCTTTTTCTTTTTTAGTAAAGAGGCTCTGTCTTGCTCATGACCCAAGACCTCGTTAGGGCTCCCGAGAACTAAGTCTTCACATTCCTAGCTCATCATCTCATTCGCCAGCACCTACCAGGTGGCACTTATTATCCTTTTTCCACCTATGCCATGAAGACTATGAAAGTCAAGCTGGAAGCAGCCTCTTAATCAGAGCAAACAAGCAGAACATACTGCCAGTCTGCAGGACTAGACCTTAGATGTCTGCTGAATCTGTGATCCTGAGCTTTTGTTGAAAACCTGAATTCTATTTCTGCCTGGTAAAGGTGGCCCCAGGCTCAAAATGTTTGTCTTCTGTGGAAATCCGATTAGAATTTTCTGTGGCCCTCCCCCGTGCTGTACCACTGAATGATGAACAGTTATGGAATGTCCAGAAAGCCCCACCTTTGCCCTCCTTTGGCAACCTGCCCTCAGCCCAACCAAAATAATAGCAAAACAAAACAAACAAAAATGGCTTGTGTTTTTAATGATCATTGCAAGATTCACCATGAAACTCCAAAAGATGAGTCTCTATAACCTTATCCAAGCCAGAGCTGTCTATCTATCAAGGTAGAGCAGGACAGAAAGATCTTTTCTGGTTACAGATGTAATTCTGTAGCAGCTGAGCCCCACAGAATCAGTAACCCTGCAAGGTACCCAATTTGGGCTTGTCACCTGTAATGGACACACCAGGAGGATCTCTCTGGAAAAACTCTAGAAATAATACCCTGGAAATGGTGATCCTTTGCTTTTTAGTTCTATTATAGACACCTCAATTACTGGAAAACACTCTTCAGCCAATACAGTGCTCTAAAGATTGCTCAAAACTGTGACCTAGCTTTTAGGATTCTGTTTTATAGTGGCCAATCTCAGTTGTATTGCTCGCTATCACGTTGCGTTGTCTATAGGCATGGTAGTTATATTTCCAAACCCAGGTAATGGTTAGTTGGCCAGAGACAAGCAGAGTTTCTGTTCTATGATTTCTTTTTGGTGAAAGGAAATGAAAACAGGAAGTTACAACTGTACTTCTTAAAGACTATAATAATACAGTGACATTCAACAAGTGACCTTCTTGAACTATGGTAATTACTAGGATTTGAACATCTATATGTGTTCAATTCTGGCCTTTTTCCTTCTAGATCATCACATTCATTTACCAAGGTCCTGTTTAAGATCACCTGTTTCCAATAACCCAAATAGTCTGTGACTAGGGTAGGGCATTGGTTCTGAAGTTATGGTCCCTGGACGATATCACCAGAGTTAAAAATGCCAATTCTTGGACCCCATCCCAGATTTACTAAATCAGAGACTCCAGGTATGGGTCTCAGCAATCTATATTTTACAAGCCTCTGGATTGTTGCTCAACTTGGGAACCACTGGCCTAGAGGACCTTTTCACCCATCTTGATGAATCTCTCCTTCCCCATCTGATTCCCTGCAGTAGTTTATAATGGAAGATGACATTTTAATATCCAGCAATCCCAGCCAACCGTATCCCAGTCCTTGGGCCTTTTAAAACTTGCAGTCTTATGCTGGGCACTCCAGATAGCCAAAAGAAGCCTATAATTATGACAAGGCTCCTGCCCTGTTATTTTTAATTAATGACATTACCTGAGGAAGATCACATAGAGCATATTTGCAACAATCAAATCTTAAGAAAGCCTATTCTTCACCTACTTTTACTTTCTTATCACAGTTCATCCTAGCACACAAATGAGTTAATACCAACTGGTTTCCCAACTACCACAAGAGTGGTTAACCCAAGTCCTTAATCTGTCAAATCTTGCAGCAAAACCCAGAAACTATATCTACAGAGAGACAATACTAGCTATAGGGGAACATCATGATGAACTGGATTCTGAGCTCCTCCTTCTGGGGTTCCTTCTACACAAAGGAGTCTTTAGGGTTTTTAAGACCACTCTGCTTACAGGTCCTTTGGCTTCTATGGGATACCCTTTAGAAAAGACATACAGATTTTAGGGAAATGTCTGATAAACAGTTGAGATACTATATTTGATCATAGATAAGACCTCTAGAGAGAGAAACAACAAGCTAGAAATTATGCCCCTAAGATACTTTAATGTACTCCAAATTCTCACTACCTGTAAAATGAAAATATGATTAACCTTAACTCTCAAGCCTCTTTGGAATCCAGATAAATGAGACAGAAAGCCAAAAGTGGATTCTTCAGTTTTCATTCTGTGATCTTCATCTCTCAGCTTTACCTCTATTCTACTTCTGAATCCCATATTCAATTATTTTCTACCCCTTATGTCCAAAATAGCCCATGTAAACCAGAAGTCCTATTGGACAGAATGATGGATTTGCCAAGTAATATTAGAGTCCTTCATTCATTCTATATTTGGAGGCATTCTTCAGGATCAGCTAGAACTTTCTAATGTGATAGTCTCCAAAAGATGACCTGCAAAATCATCAGTAAGATAGAAAACCAGTAACACTCTCAGAATTGTAGGTTTGGCCACCACATTCTTCAAGGTGTTACATGCTTCCCATATGTACTAATTCTAATTCTAACTTTATCATTTCAGTGAACTAGAATTCTAATGTGGTTAAAATAATATCATAAACAAGAAAACTTTTAGAAGTAATGAATATGTTTATTACCTGAAAATCAGTGTATGCGTATGTCCAAACTTACTAAATTATAGATACATGAAGATTCTGTATACCAATTATATCTCAATAAAGCTGGCAGGGAGGAAAACATAATAAATTCATCTTGAAAATAAAATGCAGTTTATCCTAATCAATCTAAAATTAAATGATTCATCAGAATTTTCTCATTCAAACCCAGTTTAGGGCTTTAATATTTTTTAAATTATCATTTAAAAACAGGAGTGAGTGGCTTAAGAAAAGCTATTTTTAGGCCAGGCACAGTGGCTTGTGCCTGTAATCCCAGCACTTTGGGAGGCCAGCGAGGGTGGATCACTTGAGGTCAGGAGTTCGAGACCAGTCTGGCTAACATAGTGAAACCCCATCTCTACTAAAAATACAAAAATTAGCTGGGCATGGTGGCCAGCTCTTGTAATCCCAGCTACTCGGAAAGCTGAGGCAGGAGACTCGCCTGAACCCGTGAGGCAGAGGTTGCAATGAGCTGAGATTGTGCCACTGCACTCCAGCCTGGGCAACACAGCAAGACTCTGTCTCAAAAAAAAAAAAAGAAAAAAAAAAGCTGTTTTTAAAAATCTATTTACAAATGTTTATCCACACTAGCACAATGGTTTGCCATGAAATAAATGTTTATGCTAAGTTAGTCTTAAACACACTATATTGTAATATATCTCTCTTGGTAAATTGGAAAAATTATTTGTTAGTATGACTGAATTGCTTTATTACATGACATTAAAAAGAGTTTTTTAATTACAAATTTCATGTGAAGGAACAAAAGAGAATAACGTGGCTGCATTTGGAAATAAATTATACTTAATACAATTATCACATAGTTTTTGATGTCGCAGATACTGCATCAGGAACTGATTGGATAAGAATCAGCCACCATCAGTTCCTAATGCATTGCCTTCAGCATCTAAACAAGCACCAGTAAATACCTCAAGTTAGATTTCCTCTGATGTGTTCATGGTCATCCAATAAAATATGCTGTCTTAATTTAACCCTGAAGAGAAATATTTCTACAAGGGAGGTGATCCCAAGATGCTAAAACACCTATCATTTACCACCATTCTTGGGGACTAATCACTGAAACCAGAAGTGTAAATCTAGTTGCATGTTTATGCCTTTGATACATTTGTACTTTCCTTGCTAAATATATTACTAAGTAAAACAATCTAAAAGTTGTGGATCATTTTTACATTCTGGGAGAAAAATGAATAGATATTTTTGTTGGTTTATCTTTACTATTTTTTTAACTTGTGTTTATAGAGATTAAATAGGTATTGCTATTGGAATTAAGGAATTAAATTTCCCACTTATAGCACTAAAGGAAATGTTACTATAAGAAAAAGTGTGGCAAAGTAATTATTATTAAAAATCCCATAGTAGCTGGGCGTGATGGCTTACTCCTGTAATCCTAGGACTTTGGAAGGCCAAGGTAGGTGGATTGCTTGAGCCCAGAAGTTTGAGACCAGACCAGCCTGGGCAACATAGAAAGACCCCATTTCTAAAAACATAATAAAAACCAGGAATGGTGGTACATACCTATAGTCCCAACTACTTGGGAGGCTGAGGTGGGAAGATCGCTTGAGCACAGGAGTTAGAGGTGTTGGTGAGCTATGATCATGCCACTGTACTCCAGCCTGGGCAACAGAGTGAGAACCTGTCTCTAAAGAATAATAATAACGACGTTAAACTCTATTTTCAATAATTCTAAATTCACTTGTATTTCCAGAATTTTCTGGTTGGAAGTCAAGGTGGCTTGACTAGTAAGCTCATTACACTTCATTCACTAATTCATTTATCAAAATTTTATTGAAAACTTGTTATGTGCTAGGTACTATTCTAAGCACTTGAGATAAAACATCGAGCAAAACAAAACGGACACAGTTGCTCACGCCTGTAATCCCAGCACTTTTGGAAGGCCAAGGCAGGTGGATCACCTGAGGTCGGGATTTTTAGACCAGCCCAGCCAGCATGGTGAAACCCCATCTGTACTAAAAATATAAAAATTAGTGGGTGTGGTGGTGCACACCTGTAATCCAAGCTACTTGGGACGCTGAGGCATGAGAATTGCTTGAACAGAGGAGGCAGAGGTTGCAGTGAGTCGAGATCATGCCACTACACTCCAACCTGGGCAATAGAATGAGACTCTGTCTCAAAAAACAAAACAAATCAAAAAACAAAAAAACCGACGCCACTATCCTAAGGAACTTTACACACTAACAAAGAGAGTAAACAACTAAAAACCTAATTTATATTATTCTTCATGAAATCAGGAGTTTTCAGAGGAGCAACAGTCTTGAAATAAATATGCTTTGACATAGATTGGACATTATTGGATACAAGTAATTATATAACTTTTGTGGATACTTACCATATAGTATTATTTACCTATATAACAGGAGGGCTCTCTAAAAGAAAATGGTATTTATTCAGAAATAGAGCACTGCAGTGGACATACATGTGCCATTGCAAACTATGTGCATGTTCAGGGAAGCAAAAAAAAGAAAAAAAAAAAAGATTTGTAAAGGAAGATTGAGGAGGATTAGACCATTGTTTTAAGATAATTATCCTTGGCTGCAAGGATCAATAACAATGGTGGCACTAGTCCAGAGTTGGACAGGCACTTATTCGGCAAATGTCTTTAAAGAATTATTTTTTTGTGCAAGGTTCCGGTTTTTGCAAAGCCTTTCATGACAGTTTTCGTTATTAGGCATTTATGAATGAGAACCTTCTCTTCATACTTTTTTCCCAGCTCTATTTGTCAGGGTATGTTTTTAGCATGAGTTGCTCTATTTTTATTCTGACAACTTTTACATTTCTCCCTTTTTGATCAAAATCTTTCTCCAAAAACATCACTGATCAATTATCCTATATTTAGACTTTGATATCTCTCAGTGCCTGGCCTGGCTGGATCTGGCCCAGGTTGCTGGCCTGGTCTCATGTAGGAGGGTGTGAGTTGCAGCTGGGAATCGGTGTTAAAGCCCTTTAAAGCCACAATTGAGCACAAAGAAGGTTTGAAGGGAGAGGCTCTCAGGCTAAGTCTACCTGGAGTCCATCATTAAGTTCAATTTTGTCTGTTCTGTAGTCTTTGGCTATCACTTCAAAGTGCTGGGACAGCATTATTCTGTTAGGAGTTGTATTTCTGAAAAAAATTTAATGAGTAACAGATATAATATTAAAGAAAGATAAATTCAAGGTAAGATTAATAGTAATATGACAGTCCCAGTTTCCATGTAACTTGAAGCCATGAAGTGTATGCTTACAGGCAACCAATTGAATAAATCAAATGACCATTATCCTGCCAAAAGAAAAAGGTAGACATTAAGAGGGGTAAGCGTCTCATCATAATACGAAATCTTGTTCTGACATCTTCAGAAAAGCTCTCTACAGTGTAAAAACTTCAACTTCTTGTCCTGGTTTTCTGTTTAAATATCTCTGGTTAAGGAATTGGAGAGTATGGTGAACTTTTTCTGTACCCTTACATCAGGCGTGAGACTTGTTTCTTAAAATTCATCTAGTTTCAGCTTATGAAGCTTTGGGAACAGAAGTTCAGTTTTTAATAATTCCAAGGAAAAAAACTGAATTGGAGGGATCTGGAAAAATTCATGACCTAGTATAGTCTATAGGTTGATAACAACGACTTGAAATAATACACAGAGCTACAATCTAATAACAGGTGTATTATAACTTTTCTTTAGAAACGTAACTTTTTCTTTCTAAATTGGTCACTTGGGAATCTCAGATTTAAAAACATCTTGAGGCTAGAAAGTCAAGTCAAAGCAGACTTTAGATTTTATCTATAATCTTAAGGTTCCTGGGCCTGTCAGGAAGTGAAATTTTTAGTCTGTTCACTTTAATGCTGAAAACCCTTGAAGCCAGGCATTCTATGTGCATTTTCAAATATGATATTCCAGTCAAAGCCTTGGTAATATAACAATGTTTCCGGCTATAAAGAGAAAGTAGATTTTTATTGGTTTAATTTATTTGGAAATTTTCACCCAGACATGTAATTTCTGTCTATTAATTCCACAGAATATAACTTTAAAATCTCAAATTACATAAAAATTTATTTATAAACATTATCTCTTTTACATTACCTGATTTATTTATTTTTAACAATTTTATGAAAATTACTTATGAAAATTGAGATATTATAAAAAGCTCTAGTCATCATTTCAAGTTATTTTCCTGTTAGCCATTTTTAGCCTGTGAATATCAGGTGCCCACCTAAATAAGAATATTAAAGTTAAATATATGGGTATTTTGCTGATAACTACAGCTGTTTATATTAAGCCAACAATATTAAATTAGTCTTGTCAAGGAATTACACAAACAAAGATCATTCTGTTTTAGGCTGGGTTTAGTCTTGTAAACTTTGTGTCAAATCTTGACACAATAAAACATCTAGCAGAGACAAATATAAAACTGTCTGACCAGTAGACCTTGGGAAAAACATCTACTGACAATTTTGAAGATATTTTTATTTTTATTTTACCAACTATTTTAAAACTAGCTTATTTAAAGATTTGCTGCCAGGCGCATTGGTTCACGCCTGTAATGCCAGCACTTTGGGGCCAAGGTGGGTGGATCATGAGGTCTGGAGTTCAAGACCAGCCTGGTCAACATGATGAAACCCCATCGCTACTAAAAATACAAAAATTAGCCAGGTGTGCTGGCGAGCACCTGTAGTTCCAGCTGCTCGGGAGGCTGAGGCGGAAGAATCACTTGAATCTGGGAGGCAGATGTTGCACTGAGCAGAGATCAGGCCACTGCACTCCAGCCTGGGTGACAGAGACAGACTTCGTAGGAAAAAAAATTTTTTTTGCTCAAGTCACATGAACTAAAAGGCATTTGGGTTAATTACCATATATTTTAAGTGAGTGCTCCATTTATTTAAGCCAATCTAAATAAAATTTCCTAAGGGATTTCTGGCTGACTATACTAGATTTTAAAATATAGATATAATATATAACATGATTCATATACATATGCATAAACACACCTAAACACATATATACACAAAGATCTTATAGCTTTCATTTTACAATTTTAGTCACAAGACAGTAAAACATACAAAGTCACTGGTTTATAAAAGATAATTGGATCTATATTACATTCCTGACAAAATGGAACCATTTATGTAGCTAAAACTATTGTTTCTCCAGATAGGTAATCTAATGAAGTCTATGGACCAAAATTTTGGGTAAAGCAGTTTCCATAGTAGAGTGATTTATTTAAAAAAATAATAATAATAAAAAGCAAAACAAAACTCTTTTTATCCCTTTTTTAGTTTCAAATAAGTTTAGGGTTAAATTTTCAATGTTGACATTTTAGCTAGAACTGGCTTAATTGTATAAGAAAAATGGATCTCCAAGTGGCCTTCAATTTTTAGTAACAAACTGCTCTTTTCATTTGCTCTTCTGGTTTGCTTGACTAGTTAATGTGAGTAGAGTAGCATTTTAGCAAGTGTTTTTTTGTTTGTTTGTTTGTTTGGCTTTTTCTTTTTGGCCCCTGCAAGTCAGTCAAAGAAATATTTATGACAGACAGAGACACCTTATATTATTGTTCTCAGCTCAAGATTTTGACCTGTTTGATCTGAGAGCCTGTTTTATAAACATTTATGTAGTTATATTTTTTTAGACTATCAATCCTTCAATTAACCATTTAATTGCCATCATTGCCCTAAGCAATTGTTAATCAGTCACACCTAAATATACATTAAAAGGGATTATCTTAGGTTTAGATTGTTGGTTACCATAAGACTTGGAATTTGTAAAGTCATTAATTTGAAAGCCCTCTAAGATTTTTTTGGGGTTTTTTTGGTTGTTGTTTTTTGTTTTTCCTTTTTTTTAGTGTTGTCTGGAATGCCACAAGCAGTAAGTTTTATCTCAGCACCTGTAGAAAAGTCAGCATATTCAAAATAGGCAGAAAAATAATAGAGAGAGATAGAAAAATTAGAAAGCTCTATATGTTAACTCTATAGTTCTAGAGGTTTTAGAGTGTTTGAACAATGACCATTTGGGTTCTGAATTTTCCCTGATGTAATTTTCCCATCAGTTTAGAAATGTGCACAAGTATAGGCCATTTAGAAATGTGCACAAGTATGGACCATAATATAGTTGGCTGGGGTCCCAGAAGACCTCATATACCTTAATGTTTGAAGATCCCATTCTGTTTTGTATTAATCTCTCATGAGCAAAGAACATCCCATAAATCCTATTACAGAATACAATGAGTTTGGACTGATGAATTAGATGGTGGCAACTGCACCAGTGGGTTTTAATTAGCCATCCAGCACACACCATTTAGGATGTTTATTTTTGCTCTTGAAAGATTTTTAGAAGCAAGCAAGGAAAAGGAGTGAAATAATTTACAGATGCACATAACCAAGCTAAAATGAAATTAAAGTGAGAGTGTTCACAAAAATGTTAACCCAGGTGTGCAGATGAAACAAAATATGAAATTAGGCATACAGAAAGAACTGAAAGTAAATTCACCAGGTAAGATGTGCCTTAAAGACAGAATGTAAATTCCATAGAAACAAGATTACTCAAACCAAAAGGACACTTGTCTTTTATACCAGAAATGACTTGTCAGAAAAATATATATACATCTTATCATTGTAGGAGGGATGTAAGGTCTTTTACATAAGGTGGTCTTGTAACCAAACCAAATCCCGAATAAAGTCAAGAGTTTCTACCCAAAAGAGGGAGGCTCAGCCTGAGAAAAGACTTACCAGGGCAGAAGCGAGCCATGGAAGCAGAAAGCTCAAAGGTCTCAAATGAGAACTGTATACCAGTCCCAGAAATCACCAGTCCCTTCTCATATCGATCCTTTCTCAGATCCCACTTCTGGATGCCATTTGTGTCAACTGAAATGACAATCAGAGAGAAGCTTTCTTAAAAATATGATATTTATTTGGGAATAAATAATTGCATTGTAATAAATAATTGCATTGAAATGGGAATATATGTGCCATAGTAAACTATGTGCATCTTCAGGAAAGTGAAGAAAAACAAAGATTTTTAAAGAAAAAAATGAGGAGGATTACCTAATTGTTTTGAGATAATTATCTTTAGCTACAAGGATCGATAGCCAGCGTGACAGCAGTCCAAGTTTGGACAGGCAGTTGCTGAGCAGAAGTCCTTGCAGAAGCTTATGCAAGATGCAGTTTTTGCAGTCTTTTGTGATAGTTTTTGTTTTCTGGCATTTATGAATGAGAATCCTGTCTTCATGTCCTTTCCCAGCACAATTTGGCAGAGGGGTTTTTTTTGGCACAAGCAACTCCATTTTGATTCTGACAACTATCACACTATATACCATACAGATGTTATACATATATTTTATAGACTTAGCTGAATATGCTCCCTGAAGGGAGAAAAGGCTACTATGCAGGATCTCTGAATATGCTTCCCTCCAGGTAATGTGAAACATAAATTTAATATTTATTAAATATAACTCAAATATAAACCATATGGCCCAGTTTCAGTGGAGTGTTGCATTAAAAAGAAACACAGGCCAATGACCGTAAGTAATTCAAAAAATAGTTTCCACTTCTACTTATGTCTGACAAAGAGCATAAGTGGAAAACAATTTATAACCTTCAGCACTACTTCTAGGAATCTCTTTTGGTTCTTAACGCCCCCACAGTTGTTCCTGAGCCCCTCAACGTCTGTTTTCTAACCTTTAAAAGCTCCAGCTCATTTGGCTTATCTCTATCTCTTTTCCTACTCCTTTCCAGCTACCTCTCCAGTTTCCTCTCTCCTTCCTCTTTCCTTACTCTCTCTTTTCTCTCTCTACGTTTCCCTACAGATCAGACCCTTAGTTTTTCATTCTATCAGTTCCTTCCATTCTTCCTTGCCTGCCATACCCAACTCTGTTTCATTACATAGCTGGCTCTTACTTTATGTCTTCACACTTTTTCAGAAACACCTTCCCCTACTGCCCTATTTAAAATAGCCCCTCCAATCCATCACTTTCTATGCCCTTATTTGGCTTCATTTTTCTTCATAGTATCCATCACTGCTTGACATTTGGTTATATATTTGTTTGTTCAGAGTTTTTTATTGTCTGTCATTTCTACCAGAATGGAGGTGTGTGACAGCTGGGACTATATAGTGATCACTATGTTATCCCTAGCACCTAGACCATTTCCTGGCAGATAGTGGGCTCTAAAGTATTTGGATAGTAAGTGGATTGATGAGAAATTAGTGGTTTGTATTGGAAATCATTTTAATTCTCCTTTCTAGAGAAATAGTATATATCTGAATATGAAAGTTTAGAGACCCTCCTAAGAAGGTCTTCAGGCCTTTTCTCCACCTGTAGTCTCTTCCGAAGCAAAGTAGGGATTGGGTATTTAGTTTCATATCTTTAAATACTATCTGCATGTTAATGAATCACAAATTTATATCTCTACTCCGACTATTCCTTGTGCTCCAGACCAATATATGCAATTCTTGGACTGGATTGATTGAGAAGGAAGAGGATCCTGAAAGTTAGACTAGCCATGTGTAAGAAGACCCTAATAAAGCTGGGGACATTGAGCCTCAAAGTTTTGATGACTTTTCTTCCTGTCCACTCCTGCCTGAGATTAACCCTGCAGTGCCTGAGGAAGTTATAATGACCTCCCCTGAGGCAGCTGCCATGCAAGACAGTGCTTAAGTCTTCTCACCACCCATTCCCACCACTCCTCTTTGCTTCTAGACCTATAATTAGACTCAAGTTCCAGCAGATATCTAAGGGTGAGGTATGAAGTGTGGCCCATGACAAGGTGTGCTGTACTTCAAAAGAACTACAGTTCTTAAGTTTTCTAAGTTACACAGACAGAAATTCAGGAAACATGTGTAGAAAGGAATATTAAGGGTGTGGGATAATGGTGGAAGGAACATGAAATAAGATCAGATCAAATTTCTTGATATGGGCTCACTAACCAGAGATTCTGTACTTAATGTTTCAGCTTGGGGAATTAGAAAAGGCCATAATTCATTGGTTGGTTGGTTGATTGGTTGGCTGAAACATGGATCAAAAGATAGCCCACCATTAGCAAATTTGAAATGCCCCATATCCCTCAGTTTAATGTAGAGGAAGGGGTTGAAAGGCTTAGGAAAACTGGAATGTTGGAGTGGATTTTTCATTTAAGACATACTAACCCATCCTAGAAGGGTCCAGAAAACATATCTTT
The DNA here is from genome assembly GCA_963573385.1 of Cacajao melanocephalus. Lineage (NCBI taxonomy): Eukaryota > Metazoa > Chordata > Mammalia > Primates > Pitheciidae > Cacajao > Cacajao melanocephalus. The sequence continues at coordinate 67,063 of CAUYLG010019452.1, read as the reverse complement.
CATCACAATTATAAGAAATAAATTTGTAAACGGAGCCCCAGCATCCTTGAAGAGCTCTGTGATTGCTCTTTTCTGTAGGCCAGACTTCACAATGGGAACTGCAGTTACTGAACTGGAAAACCTAAATGCAATGAGAATAATTAGATTCTGGGATGGGAGGGGCCAAGTGGCAGCATTCAACCACCAAAGGCATGGTAGGCACGATTACCAGAATGAACAGCTGAGTTGAAGCAGCAGTTAAAACAACCTGGTTCACATAGAACTATGGCATTGGCTATTTGATTATCGTGTTTATAGACATGAAATAGATAAGATGTCTACTAAGTTCTTACTTGATCTGTATAAGCAGAAAAGTTCTATGTCAAATAAATAAAAGCCAAACCTGAATCATAAAAAGAATCACAGCCACTCAATCAATTCCCAGACTTAAGCCAGTTTACAGATCCAGAACCCTTGAATGAAGGAGAATCCAGGTACTCTTGAAGAAAGACCTTGATACACTGCCAAAAATTAATACTGTTAATATTTTTCTCAGCCTACCCCAAAGGGATCCATGGCCTTTTACCAAGGGAACTGTAAGTTGGGGAAAAGGAAATAATCAGACCTTTTGGGGATTACCAGAGATAGATAGGCTCTGAACTGATATCAATCAGTTCAGATTGATATCTAATCTAAATATATCAATATCAATATCTAAATATCAATATCTAAAAGTCACTGTAGCTCACTAGTCAGAGTAGGGGCTTAGGAGAAATCTGTTTAATTCAGGTCTATCTCACCGTGTGTCCAGTGGGTCCCCAAAGCCATCCTGTGGTTTTTTGTCTCCATTTTGGAATGCATAATTGGAATAGACATACTCAGCAACTGGCAGAATCCCCACATTGATTCCCTGACCTCTGGAATAAGGGAAAGTAGTAAGCCAAAAGCAATACCACATCCCTAGAGGGATTTCAGACATTACCACAACCATTAAGGACTTGAAAGATGTGAGGTGGTGACTCCCACCACTTCCCCATTCATTATTCCTATTTGTCCCGTACAGAAGACAGATGGATTTTGGAGAATGACAGTGGATAATCATAAACTTGACCAGGTATGACTCTAACTGCAGCTGTTGTACCAGATACGGTTTCATTGCTTGAGCAAGGTAGCACATTCCGTTATTTGTCAGACAGCTATTGATCTGTCAAATACTTTTTTTCTCAATGATTATTAGTAAAGACCCCCCAGGGGCAGTTTGCTTTCAGCTGGCAAGGATATCAATACACCTTTACCATTCTACCTCAAAGGTAGATATCACATTAGTTTATTACATTGATATCATTTTTCTGATTGGACCCAGTGAGCAAGAACTAGCAACTACTCTACATTTATTGATAAGACATTTGCATGTAAGAGGGTAGAAAATAAATCTGGCAAAAATTCAGGGGCCTTCTACCCCATTAAAATTTCTAGGGGCCCAGTGTTGTGGGGCATGTTGAGATATCCCTTCCAAGGTACATCTCACCCCACCTACAATCAAGAAAGAGGCATAATGCCTGTTGGGCCTCTTTGGATTTTGGAGGCAATGTATTTCTTACTGGGGTGTGTTATTCCCACTCATTTACTGAGTGCTTTTTTGTATGATATCCCTGAAGGACAGTGGTGAAGGGGAATCTGCCCAGTGAGCAGAACACCTGATTGTGCACTTTGCTTAGCAAGAAACATGGCCAGATGTACAATTACATACAATGTGAATGGCTGTAGCTAATGGTTTATCTGGATGCCCAAGAGCTTAGAAGGAATATGATTGGTAACAAATTTGGGGAGAGGTATATGAATAGATCTCACTGAATGGGCAAAAATATGTAAAAATATTTGTGTCTCATATGAATGCTTACCAAAGGGTGACCTCGCAGAGGGGGATTTTGATAATCAAGTGGATAAGATGACCCATTCTACAGTTACCATTCAGCCTCTTTCCCCAACCACCCCTGTCATCACCCAGTGGGCTCATGAAAAAAGTGACCATGATGGCAGTATGGGGGTATGCATGGGCCCAGCAACATGGGTTTCCACTTCCCAAGGGCAAGCCAACCACGGCCATTACTGAGTGCCTAATCTGCCAGCAGCAGAGACCAACATGGATTCCCCTATATGACACCATGCCCAGAGTAATCAGCCAGCTACCTGGGAGCACGTTGGTTACACTGGACTTCTTTCTTCATGGAATGGGCAGTGTTTGGTCCTTACTGCAGTTATCACTTACTCTCTATCTGGATTTTCCTCCTCTGCATACATTGCTTCCATCAAAACTATCATCTTACAGAATGCTTTATCCACCATCATGATATCCCATATAGCACTGGTTCTGATCAAAGAACTCTCTTCACAGCAAATGAAGTTAGTCACCACTGGTGCCTTTCAAATGAAGTATCAGGAAAAAAAGAAGGAAAGAAAATAGTTAATATCTAAACATGGTTCCCTTCAGTTGGAAGCTGAGACTCCTTGGGGTTCCTAATACTACTAGCAGGCAAGGTGTATTGGGAAAGGCAGTTGACTTCAGTTACCAAGTGTAAATCAGGTTGCTGCAGCATAGTAGGGGCAAAGAAAACTATGTGTGAGAGCCAGGGGATTTCATGGTACACAGCTCAGTAGTCCTATGCCCAGAAATACTGGTCAGTAGCAAACTGTGGTAACCCAGTAAAGATAAGATCACTAAGAACTTGTATCTCATAGGCACAAGGTTTGATTAACCCCATCAGGTAAAAATTTCTGACCAGCCAAGGTTATGGCAGAGGGCAAGGGGACATGGAATAGGTGGAACATAAAATTAATGTAATAATTATCAACATAGGACTTAGGACCAGCTACAGAAGCAAGGACTACAGCAGCCCCCAATTTAACAGCATTATGACATGTGATCCCTGGTAGAAGCTGTCCTCTCTTAGACACCAGGACCTCCAAACCCATCCAGCCCCAGGTTTTAAGGAGAGGGAACAGTTCACTAATTGTTTATTATTATTATTAGGTATTTATTATGATGATGACGATGATTAGGTATAATAGTGAGAGAGGCAATTTCCACCTCCACCCCTCAAACATGAAAACTGCCTGTATTGCCTGATGGATAAACAGCCTCCTCCTCTATAATGTTCTTTCCTCGATCTTTGCATTGCTGGCTTGTTTCTGGACTCACCTCAAATGTGAACTCTTCAAAGTAGCCTTCCGTGACCACCTGTCATCTAAAATAATGCAGTCTCCCCACCCCTATAACCGCTATCTTACTGCATATTTTATTTCCTTTCCAGTATTTCACAGGGTCTGAAATTATCTTTTTATTTCCTTGTCTATTTCTTTTCTTCCCCCACTCCACAAAGGCTGTGACTTTGTCTTATTTCTTCAGTACCTAGAACAGTGCCTGGTACATAGAAGAAGCTCGCAAAATATTTCTGAATAACATAAGGATTTCTGGCCTCCAAGAATACAAGGCAAGAGAAAACCATGTACCAAAGTTCAAGTGTGAGCCCTTCATGTGTGATTCCTGCAGAGGGGCAATCCTTTTGCTACAAGGAGAAACTCAAGAGGATAGGCGTAGAACTGACAAATATTCTAAAATATTCTGTAATTATCTGTACTTTCTACCTTAAAGTGACAGTGATAGTATAGGATTCAGAAGAGAAATATTTAAGCCTGCTGCTTTGACTTAATTATGAGAACAAAATGAAAATTTGGATTTTTGAGAGAAAGAACACTAGAGGTGGCCCATACTGGCTCTAGTATAGCCTCTCTTTAAAAGAGGCAAAATGTAATTTGGAATGTGTAGTTTGGGAGCGCTGTGTTGGAAGCACTGTGCAGAAATTCATGAGGGTGGTGAGGACAACAGTGCTTTATTCTCTATATCATGGCATCACCCAGCAAAGCTGCCAGCATTAAGGATAGGAGGTGGAAGGATTTGAGGAACTTTATAAAATGCTTTAGCATCCACATCACAGAATTGAAGCTGGGCTATACCCAGCAACTAATTTCCACAGTGGAAAATGCACCATCTGAGGTGCCTTTCATTTCCTGGGAGGCAAATGACAAACCACAATGTAACTTCTCAAACGTTTGACCAATCACAATCCTGCTATGTTTATCCGGACCAGAGGCTCAGGATGGGCATGTCTGTTCCCCATTGCTACCTCACTGAACCGGACTGAGGAGCAAGTTGGGAATGGGGACCATGGCCCATCTCATGTCAATTACAGATAGAAAACCACCAACACAAGTACCCTAGTATATAAATAATGGGCCCTCTAAGAACCCACATGACATCCTAAGTGCTAGATGGTACATCTGAAAGCACTGAGAGAGCTGCAAATCACACACAGCCAAGCAAGTCCCTGCTGAATACATATCTAAGGAGCTTTGCATGCATTGTTTATTCCAGCAACTTTATGGAATAAATTACGTACAACAAATTAGTTTCAGATGGTAGGATATGAAGAGCTGATGTGCTGTATAAAGGAAGGTGAACTCCCACTTTTGACCCAACCACTTCCCATCCCGGGCATCTCAGACTCAGAATCCAGATGCAATTCATTTCTGAAATGCAGTGGAGATCAGAAAGTTAATAAGTGATGAGGTTTAGAGATTTTTGAAAGAAATTTATGAGTATTGTTAACTCATTATATTATCCTATGATTTCTGGTTGTTATATGTGAAACCATGGGTAAAACTGAACCCATCCTTCCTTCATTCCTTCATTATGCACAGCAAGCAAAAAAAAATGTCTTCCTGACATTTCCAACCCGCACAGAAATTCCATAATAGATTCAACTCAACATACATTTAAAACCTCACTGCCTACCGCACTGAGATGTCATTAAATTCCTGAAAAAGACATAATGTCTTTCCCTATTTCCCCTGAAATCACAAATTATTTTTTTAATAATTGACGCTAAATTTGACTTATTTTGGTGTATAGTTCTATGAATCTTACTACATGTAGAGATTCGTGGAACCAACACTGCAATCAGCGTAAGAATTCTAGCACCCCAAAATTGTCTGACATTACTACTTTACAGTCCCTCGCCTACATTTAAGCACTAACAAACCACTAGTCTGTTCTCGGTCACTGTAGTTTTTTCTTGTCAAGAATGTCACATAACTTTTGTCATGTAACTTTTCACTCAGCAAAATGCCTTTGAGATTCATCTAAGTTGCTGCATGTCTCAGTAATCTGTTCCTCTTTATTGCTAGGTAATACTCTGTTATATGGACATATCACAGTTTATTTATCTATTGACCCATTAAAGGACATTTTAGTTATTTTCAGTTTTTAGCAATTACAAATAGAGCTGCTATAAACATTTATGTAAGAGTTATGTTGTGAATGTAACATTTCATTCTCTTTGGTAAATACCTAGATGTGGGATTGCCCGGTCATATGCTACACATATGACTATAAGAAATCGAAAAACTTTTTACAGAATGGCTATACGTAATGTCTTTTTGATAAGTAAAATTATAAAAACTATTAAAATGACCCTGACAGCTTGCTTACTTGTGTTGAAGGGATTCCAATAGTTATTCCCCATGATAAAATATTGTTCTTAAAATAATCAGAGGCATTTGACTTCATTTCTTTCTTTCTACTTTTAAAGCTTCAAAAAAGTCTTTAATATTTTAATGTGATTTTTAAAACAAAATTAGGTGCTTAACATTATAGAAGCATAAGGCCTTGAGGAATCTACTTATACATGAGGAGATTTTGGTGAGAGAGAGAGAACCAGAAGAAAAATTTATCATAGCTAGTTTAAGCAATATAACCCAGTGTCAAATGCATTAAGTCCAATTTTCAATTCATAAATAGGCCTCCCCCCTCCCTTCCTCTGAAAACATCCACCCCAAGCTAACTACAGAAGAAAAGGGAACATGAGCACCAGCCAGAAGAGATTCACAGTTGCCACTCTTTGGTTGCTACTTTAACGGGAAACACATGTGCAAGATACCACCCAGGAGACAACTGACCAAGGTGCTCTAAAAAATGAAATGTCACAAAACTGAGCCACACAAATGGCTTGCTCTCTTGAACAGGTTGAACACAGAAAAATGTTTAATAACATTTTGTTCTTATATAAATATGGGCAGGTCCCAAGATAAGATGCTGAGACAGAAATTAATTTCTATCTTAAGAAAGTCAGTGACTTAAATTAGCCCTCGCTTCTTGTCTCATCTACGTGCCCCACAATCATTGACCAGCAGATTTGGAAAGCACTTAGGAAAGTTCACATGAGGAGAAATCCTATAAAAAAATTGGAAGAAAGGACAAAGTGGTGATTGTTCTTGTTAAATAACAACACTAACACTCATTAGCTACCATCCCTACAAGAGCCAGTTCTGTTCTGAGTGCTGTATGCACAGCATCTCATTATATCCATAATTTACAGTGTAGAATTATCTCTACTGTATTAGCTAGAATTGCCATAACAAAATACTAAAAACTGAGTGGCTTAAACAACAGAAATTTATTTCTCACAGTTCTGGAAGCCAGAAAGTATAAGCTGATTTGGTTCCTGATGAGAGTTCTCTTCCTGGCTTGCAAATGACCTCTTTCTCACTGTGTCCTCACATGGTAGAGGGGTGGAGATGATACAGAGAGACAGAGGGTGAAAGGCAGAGCCAGAGAGTTTTCAGGTGTTTCTTCTTATACGGGCACTAATCCCATCACGAGGGCCCCATCCTCATGACTTCATTTAACCCCAATTATCGCCCAAAGACGTCATTTTCAAATACCATCACAATGGGCTTTAGGGCTTCCACACATGAATTGACAGGGAGAGTCAGGGAGGAACAGTTCAGTCAATAGCATCCAATTTACAAATAAATGTTTCAAGAGAAGAAGGAGTTCATAGCAGATCATTCAGTTGGCACTCAACAGAGTTTGAACTTGAACCGAAGGTTATCAGACTCTAAGAGAATAATACCTACTATTCATCCACTGCCCACTAAGTGTCGTGTATCTATACAACATCTCTATTCTATATGGGAAACCAAGTTTTTCCCATAATTCTTTCCATTTATAGATATGAAAACTCTGCCCCCAAATAGTTAACCAGCTATTCACAACCTACCATCTAAGCCTAACATACTGCATAAAATTTATCCTAATGGTTATCAAAATAAGGCCCCCATCATTACCTGGGAACTTATTAGAAATGCATATTTTGGGACCAAACAGCAGACCTAGTGAATCAGGAACTCTGTGGTGCTGTTCACAGCTTGTGTTAACATCCCTTCTAGGTGAATCTGATCCATGATAAATTTTGAGAACCACTTGTTTATTCTATAAATTTATTAAAATAACGAATGCATTCAAAACTCAATAATAAGTGGTATATCTAGAATTCAAATACAGGTCTGTTTGGTTCTAAAGCCTGCGGCTTTCTGCTATACTATACTCTTCCATCCCAACTTTACGAAGGGAAGATCTGTGATTGCAGAGCCCAGTTCTGAATTCTGCTTTGCTGCTATAATGCTAGCCAGTTCTCCTACATACAAAAATATGATATCTCTGAGAATTAATAGCACCGCTCCAATACTGATCAAGAAACACCTTTGGTCTGAACTAGAAACCAAGCTTTGTGAAACTTTTATCTGGGCCTGACAACTTTGTGTTCCATTTAGTATAAATAAGAAACAATCCAGTATATGGAAACAATAAGTATGGAACAAAGTTACTTCTTTTAAAAAGAAAAAAAGAATTTTATCCCTCTTTGACTTATTTTTTTAATTATGTTCAATCCGTCTAATTGATTATTGCTTTATCTACATGTTGTCACTGTGTAATTACACCATTTTCCCCCTCTAAGGAAAAAAGACTATATTATATCCCTTTATAAAATCTTGATAATTTACACAAAGGGATAAAAATCTGCTTATAATAGAAACGGAGATTTCCATTTCTAATTTTTGGAGTGGTAAATGAAGGTACCTGATCTCATGCCAAGTGCCTTTTAAAATCATTCACAAAATAAAAGCACTTTGAAAAGAGTTATTTCCAATGAAAATATGGTCACTTGCTCGTGTGGTCAATACACCTCTAAAACATTTTATTAATATCTACAATATTAATGAACATGTGCCAGTCACCGCACAAAGCCTTTTACATGTGGTAAAACTCATTTAATCATCACACACATGTGAGGTAGCTTTTAGGATTATTCCCATTTCACAGATGAGGAAATTGAGAATCAGGGAGGATAAGTAACTTGCCAGAGCTCCTTCAGCCAGGAAGTGCAGGACTCTAGATATTAAGCTTATTAAAGAGCTCTTGCTGAACATTGATTCAGACACTGACACTTGGCTCTGGATGGATGGACTCAGCGTTGCTCTGCATCTGGATTAGTTCCAGAGGTCCATCTGTGAGCCTGCCTGACCCCCGGGATGGGGCGGCGCAGCCTTTGCAGCCTTGGCACTCCATCTGGAGAGACTGAAAGGGAACAGCAAGGTGGTGACTCAGCGGCCTGACTGTCCCTCAATCTCCTGGGAGACAGACAGCAAAGTGATAAAGGGACAGAGTGGAAACTGTAGTTCTCATTTCCCTGTTTGTTTTCCATTTGATTCTTAAAAACAGACCTATTAATCATTTAGTTCATGACTTTGGTAATTCCACTGACCCCTAACACATTTGAGTCAATGAAGCAAAAACTAGAAAGTTGTGTGTTCAAACTTCTCGGATGGAAGAAGAATAAAAATCCTTTGAAAATACTTCACTGACCAGCAGAAAGACTCACATGTTTTTCTGCTTCAGAGTTGTAGATAGATGTGACTTAAGCCCTAACTGGGAAAACTTTGTGTGATTTATAACAGCAGAGATTCTTTTGAGTAAACTTCTCATACTCTTTTATTCCACCTACCAAAAACAAAAGCTGTTTCCAGCAGAGCCTAATGGGGTGAAAAGGGCTTTCCAAGGAAACTCTTGCGTGTGCTTCTTGACTCTGTCCTGATCTGGGAAGTTCATCTAAGCCGAAATACTCTGTGGAGCTGACAGGAAGTTTGTTCAATGACTTTTGCCTTTCACAGCTCTGCTCTCCTTATCTCTACAGACACGCTTCCCACTTTCTTTTCTGGCTCCCTTTCTCCTTCCCTTCACACACAGCTTCACACCTCCCATTCACTCTGATTCTATTCATTGTTACCATAAAGAACACTGTTAGAAAGAGAGGTACAAGTTATGTAACATTTGAAGGGCTTTTAGTGTAGGAATTAAAGGCTAATACTTAGCCTGGCCAGACCTATCATTACATGCTATGTCCAGACTGTCCGAAACTGAGAGGGCCTATTTTGAGCCCCCTTTCATATCTTTGTCAGAATTTGAGTTCACTGACTATGCTGGGAACTTCAGATAGAAAAAGACTCCACCTGTCCCCCTCAAAGAGCTGATGGGTGCCTAGCAGGGACAGTAGATTTATGAGTAGCAAAGCTCTCCCTAATCTCGTCCCAAATGTAGTGTGATGGGTCCCCTACCAGGTTACTTAAGGGTATATGTTCACTGCCTGAACCTTGAAGGCCAGGTTGTGACCCAAGGCCGGCATGCCCAGCCGAGGAGCAGGTGTTTCTGAGAACCCAAACATACCAAGGAAAACAGTCCCATCACACATACACAGTAGGCAAAGAGCCAAATAATTAGCTTAAATGAGAGATGGGAATGAATCTCTAGAGCTGTCCTGCTGCCACCCAGGAGAGCCTTGAGTCTTGATAAACTCACCTGCTCACCAAGCTGGACTTTTCCAAGTCATTTTGGTCTCTTGATACCTTCCCAGTTTCGGGGTGGGGAGGAAATATTACAGTCCTAAGTTTTTCTCATAACACCAAGTGGGTTCATCTAGAAAGCAGTTTCCTAGTAAGCAACAAATTTACAGCACATCTCCCTGGCTCAAGGGTGGTAAGCCTTCAAGTAAAATGACTGGTTTGGAATCAGATCTACTTAAGTCTAAATCCCTCCTCTACCTTAAAAAAGTCACTGAATCTCATTGAGTCTCAGTTCTCTCTCCTGTAAAATGCAAATGGCATCTACCTCAAGAGTCTACATGGTGATTAACTGAGGAAATATTATACAAAGCACATGGCATAATTCCTGGCAAACAGGAGGTACTCAATAAAGGGTAGTTTCCTTTCTTCTTCCTTCTCTCTTCCCAGGCCTCACAAGAAGAGGAGTGTGGTCTTATGATGATACAAAAGAGACTCTAACAATATTAAACACTTCAGTAGCACCTGCTACATCCCAGGCACTATTGTAAGTGCTTTATATATTTCAGCTCATTTAAGTCTTCCCCAAAACCCAATGAGATAAGAGCTATTATCACCTCTACTTCATAAATGAGATGGCAAGTAACTTGCCAAAGTCACACAGTTAGTATATATGTGATGGGGCTATGATTTGATCCTAGTTTATCTAGCTCTTAACTATAACATTATTAGGAAATAGATAGTAAGAGAGGTTCTAACGGTATCTGGAACTCAAGTACACAAAATGAGCAGTCCTCAGACAATGGGCTCTGTTTGATATGCACAGTGTTTCAAAATCCAAATCTGTATTTCTGACTGCTCTCAAAAAAGTTGGAAGATCTGGCACTAGGCAGCTCACATAACGGTGTGGCCACAAGCCATTGACTGGTGGCTGCTGTCTGGACTGAGGTCCCCAGTTCAGCAGTCTCTGGTGCTCACACTGTGTTATAGAGGCTGCTTCGCTTCTGACCTGCACACACATTTGAACTTGTAATCCAGAATTAAGCCACACTCTAAACATGGTCTAAGCCATAAAGACACAAGAATTGTGTTCAATAATATGCACCCAATGGTTAAAATGTTTGAATGAAATGAAGGGGGAAAAAAATGAATGTAGGAAAGAGGTCTGCCTGAAAAGCAATCAACAACCAGGTTCAAACACAACCACATAGAAAATGACTGGACAAGCCTTTGAGCCCTCTGTGCAGAAATTGTAAACCCCTGCTGTTCTCCACATCCCCACACCTAAACAAAAACCTGAAAATGCAGGTTTCCTTATAGTCCATGGAGCAAAGACTCTTTTGCCTTCAATGTTAAATGCATTCTTCTTTGTTTGGCATAGCTAAAAGAGGGAGTTTAAGTTTTCATGTACTACTTAACCCAAACAATAACATTTCAACTATTTCTCTCTCTCTCTCTCTTTTTAGCTCTTTAGGCCTTAATGATTGACATGATTTTGGAGATCAGTTAGGTATGTAGCAAAACTCTCCTAGAAACCTGGAAGATGAGGCAAGAGGAAAACATGGAGCCTTTTCTGAATAAGCCAATGAGAGAAGAAGAATCACTTCAATTTGTAAGTATGGATTCTGGGGCTGAAAAACTTACCTAAGACCACAGAGCCAGCAAATTACTGACCCAGCATATTCTGAACCCAAGTCTTTGTTCTTTCCAAGACTTCACAGTATCTTCCTTAGAGCATATCTACATGAAAATCATGTTTAAAGAAGTGATCTGTGGTGTCACCATTTGTATCAAAATGATATCACAAACTTATTTAAAAGTCTTTATCTAAAAGTCTTCCTAACAGATATATCTTCGGCCAGGGGAGAGCTCTAATATCACACATTAATAACCCTACCTTTGTAACATGTAAATTGTTTTTTGTTTTACCATCTCAGTTTCATTAAACTGAGACTAGAAAGAGCCATCATCTTTTTACGAATTTGTAATCATTTTATCATATTATGGACCTGCAGCAATGCTGATTATATTTACAAATCTCTGAGTGAAATTTTAAAACCATTTTCCTCTTCTAATCTCTCCCATCCTGCCTTCTTAGAAGCACACAAAGCATCTCAACCACTCCCAAATTCCCTGTTGGAATACCCTTAATGATTCTGACATATTTTGTTATTCCCCAAACACCGCCCTAAAGACGAATCACTGGACTCCAGGCTCTTCACATTGCCAAGTTGAATAGTGTTCAAATGTTCTATCTAACCAAACTCTAACTTACAACAAAGCCACATATAGTAGATGATGTGTAAGATATTCCGAAAATATCAAGGCAACAGGGAAAAAAAAAACTGTCATCAGGAGGTCCTCCCAGAACTTCTTGTAATCTAGAATAATCATTTTTATCAAGTTCCTGTAACTTAATCATAGCACACATGTGTATAGGCATATAACTAATAATATAAATCAACTTTCATTTTAATAATGTATACCTTACATTTTCTCACATCTGAAACAATTAGCATTGCCAGATTTAAGATTATTTCTCTACTTTAAACATCAGAACATGCCACAAGGACTTGAGGAATAAACAAACCCAAAAAAACAATCTTAGCCTGATAAAGCAAAAATTTTAAATAAATTCATAAATCATTTAAAACACAATCTTACCTATTAAATTAGTCATTGCATAGTATGTTATCAATGTAAAAGCAGAACACAGAAAAGTCATTTTCCAAAAGGATATAGGGCTTACTAGGATTTCCTTTTATGTTAAACAATGGCCCATGGAAGAGCAGTTTTCAGAATGACCAGGGCATAGTCAGCCACCTCTTTAATGGGAGCTTCACCAATGGGCACACTTCTCCTGAACTCAGAGTTTTGAATCCAGACCCAGCTCTTGCCAAACTTCACTGGGAGTTTTGCTAAGTTTCAAGACGATCCCACCTCAAAGCTCTTTGGAGACAAAGTTAAGGTAAGTTCCCCTTAATATTTTTAGAACCATACGAACATATAAGCAAACCGTGTAAGGCTACATAGAAATTATTGAATTTTAATTTTTTTAAACTACAAACACTTTAAAGACAAGGATTCTCCTCCCCCCTTATTTTGTTTTACTAGCACCAAGAATAATGCATAGCACATAGTTGATAATAAATTCAATACTTGTACAAATAAACTGAAAAATTCTCACAAGACCAGTAGGGGGCAGTTCTACAAATCTCCCTGCAGCCCTGCAATTTTCAAAGGCTTCATCATGCAATTCCCCTAAGGACTTTTTGGTTCACTAATCCTAAAGCCACACAGGCAGAAAGGAAAGAAATCCCAGAGACCAAAAAGCCATTTTTTCTGTCCATCCGGTCACATATTTTTAGAGTTTTAGAGCTAAAAGTGATATTAGAAGTTGCCTTTGAACAGTCTCATATTACATGTGAGAAAACTAAAGTCTAAGCCCTAGGGTTAAGTGACTGAGCCTTGATCACTCAGCGGACAAGCACCAAAGCACTTTCCATTATTATTTCCTACATCCCCCCCTGCAGTGACCCCCACCCCACCACCACCAGAGAGTATTTGTAGACTTGGGTATTTCCTTTAAAAGCCTCAGATGATTTTGTCTGGGGTGTGGTGGAAGGGACTACAATTTTATTATAATTTACCAATAGCCGGGAGTTTTTGCACCACTAAAAAGTATGTATTGACTGATCTGCTGAATCTTTCTTTGGGAAAGAAGGGTTTTTTTAAAAGCCTATTTGAAAATGAAATATTTCATTGGTTTCAGATTATTAAATGAATAGCTCCCGGGAAAAAAATGTATCATTGTTTCTGAGTATTAAGACAAAAAGGTAAAACTTTCAATTTGGCCACAAGAGGGCAGCTACAACATTTTCTCCTAGGTCTTTGCAGTTATGAACTATGACAAACTGGGCATTTGGGGGCTCAGCTTGCCATGGACTCCCTATTAATATCTTTCAACTGAATCCCCCATATGTCACAAAACATTCTCTCATGGTGTTTCCTGGGACATTTTTTGTTTGTTTTTTTTTAAAGAAATTATTTTCCAACTTCTTTCCAGATCTAGAGAGTCCTCTGCTTTAGAACTCTGTGCCAAAGTTACCATCTATCTACAAAGATCTTTGGAGACCACTAAATTGTTAGGCTAATTTGAAAACCCACAGAAGATGTTTTATTTTAATTAAGTTTGACCACAGATAAAAATAAAAACAGTAATGATTATCTGATTCCACCACACTTAACAAAGCTTGTTCTAAGTGCTTCACAGGATTTGCCAAATATTTGCCTCATTTCAGCCTTCATTCGTCATTCCCATTTTCATGATACCCTAAAATCTTTCAAGTCATAATTTATTGTGGAATTTTATCACTGAGCTAAATGGTGGGAGGTCTGCAAACAAAAAAGCAGAGATTAGTAATAGCTACATTCCATATTCTTATAGTTGCACAAAAACAAATTCAAACTTATTTCATCTTTTAGGTACATAAAGAGTGGGGAGTTAATTTGAAAAGTGCTAGATTTTATATGTATATATGTTCATATGTCTGTGTGTAGGTATGGCTGTGTGTTTATACTCATTAATAATTTTTTTCCACTAATAATTATAGGTCAGTAGTTTGGATATTTAATATTGATGTTTGTAGATTTTGAAGATGTACATAATGATGTGTTTCCTTCACATTTACCATGGATCCTTTCCCCTAACCATCTTATTTAAAATTGCAATCCCTCTCACACCCCCACCCCACATATATTGTCCCCATTTCCTGTTTTATTTTTTCTCTTATCAGCATTTGAAATACTTTATATTTTACTTGGTTTTTGTTAGTCTCCTTCACAAACACCCCGTCCCCAACTAGCATGACAAAGACAGAATTTTTTCTATTTTGTGTATTGCCATGTCTTCAAATCTTACAACAGTGCCTGACACATCAGAGGAACTCAATAAAGCAGCAACATGGTAAAGTCACAAAAATTGAAGCATGTTTACTAGGAACTGATATTTTTAAATCTCTGGCATTACTAATTTACTTCCTTACATTTAAGGAGACCTCCTAAAAAGAGATAATAGCCCACTAATCAGAATTGAAGCATGTTTCCTAAAGCAAGTATCTGAAACAATATTTGGGCTCATGACTATGGCTGAGAGTATGCTCTTGAATCCTCAGACTCAGCAGGTTCTGTTTCCCAGAAGTCACTCAGACCTGGACTAAATTCTCAGGAAAGGTGGCCTCCAAGAGTTGTGACAGCATCACACTAGCAAAGCAGCATCACACACCATAGATTAAGGAAAGAGCAGTGACCTATCAATAAGGAGCCCATAGTTCTAGTTCTGTCGCTGCCACTAGGTAGCCGGGAGTAAAACTATCCATTTAAATTGTTAGTACCTTAATATCCTCTAAAAAATAATGGACATAACACCCTGCCTATATCAAAGAATTTTGGAATCCAGTGAAATGTGAAAGTATTTTGGTAAGTATGGAGTATTTTTCAAGTAGAAGATGTTATTAAAATCAGTGTTTCCTGTACTGTGCTATGTAATGCCACCATTTGGTGTGGCCAATCAACAATTTAATGGTTTAATTAAACAACTCTGGCCAGGCGCAGTGGCTCACGCCTGTAATCCCAACACTTTGGGAGGCCGAGGCAAACGAATCACGAGTTCAAGAGATGGAGACCATCCTGGCCAACATGGTGAAACCCCGTCTCTACTAAAAAAATACAAAAATTAGCTGGTCCCAGCTACTCAAGAGGCTGAGGCAGGAGAATTGCTTGAACCAGGGAGCCAGAGGTTGCAGTGAGCCGAGACCAGGCCACTGCACTCCAGCCTGGTGACAGAATGAGACTCCGTCTCAAAAAAAATAAATAAAATAAAATCAACAATTCTAGGCTGGATCCAGGTCTATCGGTTGAGTGATGGTTTGTCAGGCCCTTCTTGGTACTCCAACCCCTAGGCCTTCTTCTTGCCACTGTTGGGTTTATTTGACCCCAGAAGCTCTGCCCATCCTGCCTCTAGGATCAATTCTAAGTAAAAACAAAAGACACTTAAGGGAGCTCTAACTCCATAACAAGGAATTCACATCATGTCACAGTACTTAGTTAGTCCAGCCCTGATTGGGTGACCCAATGCTGGTAACTGGGCATCTTCTTTCTTCCTCTTTTGACAATCAGATCAAGAATTCGCCTCCTCTTGGAAGCATTTTCACAATAAGTATTCAATAAATATTTGCTAAATGAATGACAAAAAGCCTTTATGCCAGTGTCTCTCTTGGTTTAGAGCCCTGCCAGGACCTTGTCAGTACCTCCTTTAATCCCTTATCTCTTCACTCCTGACAGCCTTCCCTGATGCTGTCTGACCACCAGCAGCCTACACTTGAGAGCATCAGAAGTACAAGGTATGTTCCTCTGTTCCTACAGCTATGTTCAACCACCTTTAGTACTTCTCACTTCTTCCATTAGACTCTGTAAAGCCAACTGCTTATCTGATCTGATCTTGGTTGCCATACCCAGTGGTACCACCTTCTGTTTGCCAACTGTCCTCTCTTAGGGTCTAAAACAGGTCTCTATCCTCAGGGCCTGCCTCACTTCATTCCTGTTCCAGCTCATGGCTCATCCATACCACAGGACCCTCACTGGGTCAACTGGAAGGATGCAGTTTAGTCATGCCTACCGTGGCAGAAACCTGACAGCACACAACACAGTGCAAGTAACGTTGACTTCAAAAAATGTCCTATTCCAAAAATATGTGTGCAAATAGATTCTTTAGCACTTGGGAATGCATATCTCTACACCAACAACCCATATACTTCATTAGTCATTCCTTCAAAAACATTCACTGAGTATCTTCTTATTTTGCACTGTTCTTGGCACAGGAGAAGAGACAGTGAGACACAGTCTTGTTCCTCCAGAAGTTCACAGAAGAACAAAGGAGACCGTGATAGAAATAACGCATATGCAAGGCAGCATGTGGAAAAACAGAGGACTATCCACAGTACAGTGAGAACAAGAAAAAAGAGGTGAGCCCTCTGCCTGGGTGGATCAGGAAGGTTCCACAAAGAGACATTCCACTGAGGCCTAAAGAATGAGGAAGTATGCACCAGGCAGATGAGTGGAGAAGGGTGTTCCTGGTATGCGGTTGTCAGGTTGCCAGACCAACACCCAAGTGTCAATTTAACCCCAACTGTAGCTCCGCCAGTGCCGCAGGCTTGTGTCAGAAGCAGAAATGGAATAGGTTTTTGTAGGCCAGCTAGGAATACTTGTTTCTGTTGGGAGATTAGTTCTAAGACCCTCAATAAGATAGAGTTGGCCCTGGGCTTATGCCGACACACACGTACCCACTGCCATTACCACCACTCATCATTTGGGGGAAAGAAGAAAAGCAGTTCAGTATCAGGAGGAACAATTTTTGCACTTTCACTTTCTTTCACTAGCTGATCTTGTGAATGCAAGGTCCCGAGTAAGACTTGTTGAGGACTGCTCATACAAGACAGGTCCACACTCCAAGAGCTCAACAACAGGCTATGTAGGCAAGACCCGTGCATATAAAATGAATGAGAGTCCAAGGCAGTAGCTGCCAAAATAATGATGCATTCTATAAGCACTGTACTCCTAGCCATCGTGCTTTCTGGAGAGAATAATTCAGTTCAGTTCAACAAGTGTTTTACATTAAATGCCCACTATAGGTCTGTTGATTATGTAATGCTGGCATTCTGAATTTCACACGGCAGGATCCACCAAGTTCCATAAATGCCAATAAATTTTCCTCCCAAAAGCAATAGGTTAAGTCAACTTTGGAAAGACCGTGGGGAGTTTAATTAAGAGGAATTCTGGTTTACTCAATATGAGAAACACATCAAACTGAATAGGTATGAAAAAGAATTTCCCACCAGTTGGAGCTGTCTGAATTAAAATGCACTGCCTTGGGAGGTAATAAGTTTCCTGTCAGGCTAGATAATTACTTGGCAGTGATTTGGTAAGGGTGATGCAAGCATTCGGCTCCCTTCCAGTCCTATGATTGTGTGAATTTCTGCAGCTCCCCCTTGATAACACAATAAACAAACCTGGGAACCCACACTGCAAAGTTGTCAACATTGAGGATTAGCTATGGGTTAGTCTTATTCAGGGTACCAGAGCCCAACCTGAATGGTGGTGAGAAAACAGAGAATGGGTCAATCTAACTTCTACCAAGAGCGTGACGAAACTCCCAGGGTGCTAGTCAGTATCTGCGGAGAGCTTCAGAATGCAAAAACCCATTAGTGCTCAAAAAGGATCATAGTTATTACACAAGGACACTTCAAGAAGAAGTCCTAACTTAAAAAATGGCCCCTTGAAGAAGAGATGTATAGGATTCTAGAGTATTTTGAAAGATTCATCTGAGGCTGAGGGCCCCTCAGAGGCCCTCATGAAGGTTAGGACATTCAGATTCTTGGAAAGTTCCAAGCAAAGCTATTGTCAGAGATGTGCCCAAGAAGAGTATCTCTGAAAGTAAACAAGCAGAGGGTAGACAAGACAGTCATACAGGCCTCCTGAGTAAAGCATACAGGCCTGGGATGGTGACTGCACAAGAAGAGGAACAGCCTGGGGGTTCCTGGACAACCAAGAAACAGGTCGTTTAAAATCCTGGCACCACTCAGTAGCTCAAAGCAAATTGCAAAAACTATCATTCACTGAGCGCTGGGTATCCTACCTCTGAAACAGAGCCACTGTGTAAGAAAAACAGCCCATGTTTGGATCCCTAGTCAACCAATTCTGGGTTCTATAACTGACACAGTTTTTAAACTCCCATGAGCTTCAAAAATCAGAGGACTGAATTGGAAAATTTTCACAAAGTCCCTTCCAACTGTAGGATCTATAATCCTACATAGACATACAATCCTGAATAGGCACGAAAAAGAATGAGTAAGACTTGTTGGGGACTACACAAAAGAGAACATCTTATAGGAGAAGGAAACAGTTATCAGCAGGTCATTCCAAAACATGCTGGAAGAAACTAAATAAAGCAAAAATCTTGATTTCCTAATTTGTATCTATGACTTCTCATTTTTTTTTTCCATTTGGGGACTAAATTGTGGTTTAAGTAGATAAGCCAAATGAATAGAAGCGAAACCAATACACTACACACCAGCAGCATTCTTGTTTTCATGGAGGAAGAAAACAAATATGTGCTATTTGATCATGTAAGAAAGATAAATCTACAAAGCTTCCACAGACAAAGCCCATTAAATCAATAGGGGTTCTGCCCAGTGCCCAGGGAAACCCATCAAGAGGAGCCAAATTATTTCTTTTATTAAAAAAAAGCTATCAACTTAACATTACAAATCATTTGCTGTTCTCAAGAGAATTGCCTAGTATTGCAAAACTTGATAATTACTGATTCATAACTGATTTAGGAAAAACATCGGCTTAAGTAATCAGGCCAGAGTACTGCTGCTGACCGCAAGGCTGGCAGGAAACCTAGTCTTTCTTTCATCATTTCTTTCATGAATGTTTAACATTTTACAAAATTTAGCTTTTAGCATATCACCAGTGGTTTGATTTTTCAAAAACCTGGGAATACAGAACATACCAGTTATGTCTTATCAAGCACCTATCTTTTCTCTAACTTTTCTTCAAGCATCACTAACCAGAAACTCAGTGAATTATAAGAAAGTGATTCAGAAATTAGACTTGACATGGACTGTTTGCTATGAAATAGTAGATCGCAGGCTCTTTGAAAGAACTCTACAAACACATAAATATCTTTTCTATAAACTGACAGTACGTTCTGTATAAACTAGCAGGAAGAATTTAATTAATGTTCTGAGCCAATCCTACACACCACTGGCTACACATGCCTACATTCAGGCAATACACAAATCTCTCATGTAAGCTTTGCTAAACAGTCACTTCATTTGGCCAGCAGATAACAAGCATATCAGAAAATGTCCATGTGAACATGCCCCTGGAAGATATTTTCTGTAAGGATATGTGAATATTATATCTTCATAAAGAAAACTATTCCCTCTCTGTTGGAATTGTTTTTCTGCTTAAAATTAAGAAATTAAGAATATTTTCTTATTCTGGAGAGGAATTACAGAGAAATGCTATCCTACAGATTCAGAAACTACCTTTAAAACCATAACAATATTTTTTTCAGATCTTTTCTTTTTTCTCTAAGATTCTACTTTGAAGTAAGCATGCTTTTGTTTGTAAAAGCCAGGATCTTGTCAACTTGGTTTCTACTAACAGTCCTCTCTCTCTCTCTCTCTCGATCGATATATATATATATATATTGGTAATAATATAAAATGCTTATAATATTAAAAAACAGAAAACGAGCCAATATTATAGATACACACACATATACAAAAATGTTTGCTTATAACTATGCTTATAAAAATAAACAAAAAAAAACCCTTCATGTAAAAAAAGATGACAGGAAATACTGAATGCTTTTTTCTCCTCTTTCTTTTTCTGTATTTTCTAAATTTTCTTCAATAAGTTCCTTAAGGAAACATTTTGAATAAAATGAGAGGAATTCCAAACAGATATGGTTAGAATTGATGCTTAATATTCTTGATAAAAATTATATTAGGCTTGAGAGAGGTCAAATGTGAAAAAATCTTTGTGGCATTACCGTTTATTGAATTAATTCATAATTAATCCATTCAATTAATAATTATATAAATTATCTGACAGAGAGAGGGAGGAAATCATAGAAGTCATTGTTAACCCAAGAAAATCATTTAGTCCACATTACGCAGCAGCAGCAGGAAGAATGAACCCCAGGGGGACTGAAATGTAATTTAAGAATTGAAATAATACAGCAGCAGAGAAGTCATAGGAAGAGAAACTTTGGACCAGGCAGAGAGGATCAGAAATGTTAATGCTGCAGAGATGCACTGAGGTCAAGGAAAACAAGGAGAGACAAAAAGGTACAGGAGTTAACAAGTTAAAGACTACTTGGGAAACTAAAGATAGAAATCAAGTCCTGGAGGGTGAGTAGTGAGGAACTGGAGGCAGTGGGTGCAGAAGGAGATGAGAAGGGGCAGCGGATTAGACCCAGGGTCATTTGTTTTGTCCTTTACAGAATAGGGAAGACTGGCGTGAGTTTGGAAGCAAGACGGGGGAAGGGACAGAAGATTGGAGATGTGGAAACAGCCCAGAGCCATCCTACCCCGACCATCAGAGGCTGCTCATGTACCATATATGGCTGTGCCTGGCACAGAAGTGCACCTCAGCTGGCTCTAAACATCTTTGAGACTTTATCTCTAAACCATGCCTTACCACGAGTCATCTCTCCTAAACAAGCCATTCTTGTGCTAATCCCCACCTGCACTCACATGGCCTTCCCTACCTCTGGTAATGTTCCTTCTCTGCCCCTTTCTCATGTTCTCATTTTCTGCTCCCCTTAACTGTCAGGTTCCAGGGCTCATCCATGGTCCTTGTATCAATCTTCTAGGGCTGCTACAACAAAATACCACAACCTGGGTGGCTTGAAACAACAGACATATTCTCTCACAATTCTGGAGGCTAGAAGTCTAAAATCAAGGTGTTGGCAGAACCACGCTGTCTCAGAAGGCCATAAGAAGGGTCCTTCCTTGCCTCCTCCTGCCTTTTTGGAGTTCCTGGAAATCCTTTGTGTTCCTTAGTTTACACATGCATTACTCCAGTCTCTGCCTCTGCCTTCACATGGCTTTCTCCATTGTGCATCTGTGTCTCTGTTTTCTCTTCTCATAAGGACACTAGGCATTGGATTAGGCCCACCCTAATCCAGTACGACCTGATTTTAACTTAACTAATTACATCTGCAGAGACTCAATTCCAAATAAGGTAACAGGATATGAAGGCTGTAAGGTTTAGTGTCGAATTTAAAGTGAGGAAACTGAGGCCAGTATAAGAAAAATTAGGTTCCAATTTATTCGGCTGCTGGGCGAGGTTCTATGGTCCAGCGAGTGGGGGCCAGAGAAGTCGTGCTTGACTTCCTGAGGCAGGGGGAGGCAGGGGTTTTATAGCGAGTGAGGGTGTCTTGATTGGTTGTGAGGGAACAGGACGTGGTCGAGGCAAGCTACTATTGGTAGGTAGGCGGAACTGCCAGTGAGTGGGCCGTCCAGGGGGAGTGGAGTCAGCTGCTATTGGGCAGGGTTTGGCGGGGTTTCTTTTAAATTTTGGTGGGGTTTTTCTAACGGCAGGCTAGGTGCCCAGTGCAGAGTCTGGTGTTGAGTGCAGATTTGAGTGCGGAGTGCAGAAGTGGGTGTGGGCTAGGTGCCGAGTGCAGAGGTGGGCGTGTCGAGAGCAGGGGCGGGTGTGTCCAGCCTCCCATCAAGGCAACGGGCCTTACAAAGGCGATCTAGCTGCAACATCTGTCACCCGATTGATCACCAGGGTTGATTCAGCTGATATGGCTGGCTAGGCAGGTGTCTCCCTCCCTCACCACTCCATGTGTGTCCCTCCTGAAGCTGCACACTCAGGGGAAGAAGACGACCATCTGGATAGAGGAGGACAGGTTTTTGGTCAAGGATATACAAACAGCTGCACTCCCCTGCTAGAACCTCCAAACAAGCTGCCAAATAACATAAGAATCTTATGTTCTGGGTAGACATGAAATCTTGTGGTTGGGGGGACACTGTTCAAATCAGTACAGTCCTCATGCAGCCCCAGAGAGTGGCCATTCCAGTGTGGTCTCATCTGCCCCCAGTTCATCTGTTCTCTGCTTGTTACTGTGAAATCTGTATCTCTGGCCTCAAGATCAATCCCACTCTTCAGAGCTGTGTTTCCCACTGCCCACTGGACATAGTTGATTCAGAAATCCACAGGCCCTTTAAACAAAACAGCCACTTCCAAAAGAGAGTCCAAATCCCATCGTGGTTCTTGTGTTTTCTATTTTAATTCATAACAAATCTATCTGGCCTCCCAAGTTAAGACACCTTGGCATTATCTTCAACTTTCTCTTCTTCCTAATCCCCTCCCACCATATATGATCAGAAAATAGTCCCTGTGGATTCTACCTCACAAACCTCACTTAAATTGGACCTCTTCTTTCTACTTCTATTGCTAAGGCCTTAGTTTGTTCTCAGCCTTTCCTTAGACTATATAGGCAACACAAAGGAGCAATTCAGTAAAGTGTAGCTTACCTGTGTGCTAGGTGCTAGGTATACCAAGAGAAATTAAACACAATCTTGCCCTTGTGTAGCCCTCAGCTGCCCAGGCTGCAGTGCAGTGGTTCAATCTCAGCTCACTGCAACCTCCGCCTTCAAGTGATTCTGTTGCTCAGCCTTACAAGTAGCTGGGACTACAGGTGTGTGCCATCACACCCAGCTAATATTTATATTTTTAGTAGAGACCATGTTGGCCAGGCTAGTCTCAAATGCCTGACCTCGTGATCCGCCTGCCTCAGCCTCCCAAAGTGCTTGATTACAGGCATGAGCCACAGCGCCCGGCCGCATTTTCTTATTAGAAAACAAATCTTATAATGTCATGCTGTGGCTTTTCACTCTCTTTTTCCTACAAGGTGATACACAAATCCTTCTATAGTTATGGAAGATGTTTCACAGTCTCCTTCCCCCTGTGCCACACCCTTCGCATCCAGCCCTTCATCTCTGCCATGGTGGGCTTCCTGTTCTTTCCAGATTTGTTCCTGGGAGCAGTGTCTTCTTTTCCCTGAAGAGCCTTTTCTCCCTTCTGTGCCCTGGGAAGTTCCTACTTACCTTTAAAGTGCCACCCAAATGACCCATCCTTTCTTACTTCTTATCAGAATCCAACAGGGTCCCTTCACACTCCGTGCCCCCACAAGACTTTGTTCAAATCCCTGTATAAACACATTTGCCACATTGTTGAAATTTATCGTTTTCACTGTCTATCTCCATCACTAGACCAGGAGCTCACAGAGGACCACTACCAGGCAGCACTCATGTATCTCAGTCTGAATGAATGGAATTATGAATGCACCCTGCTCTCCGTGTCTTAATCCTACCCAAGGTTCCAGGCCTGGCTCAGTCCACAGCCCCTTCCCTGGACTTTCACAGCCACTCATTCCAGGCTATGAGTGTCTCCTTCCTCTGAAATGACCACAGCACTTACTCTCTGTATCACCAGCTTGGTACTTACAACATGGTACTTTGCACTATTGAATGTCCCAGTCTTCCCTTTTGACGCACTTCAAAGTTTCTTTTCCAAATACTTTGCACCATAGTAGGTGCTCTGTAAATATATGCTAATTGGTTATTCAGTTAGGGGATGAGTGGTTGGAGTCCTAAAGAAAATGAGAAAGAGTGAGTCCCAGGACAAGTGGTAGTTTTGGCTATAGAACAGATAGGGTATATTTTCTTTTATGAAACTAAAAGGAGGAGAAGAAAAATACAGGAAAGTTATAGAGAAGAATACAAAAGTCCTAAGCATGAAAAAATAATATGCTGAGTTAAGTATGCCACATAAATCTTACATACAGCCAAATAAAAACAAATCAACATTTACCATCTACAGCTAGAAAAAGAAAAGACAAGAGTCCACGTAGTTTATATAAAATGGAACACATTGTGTCCTCACTTTATGTAAACTTGCCTCTACATGCTTATTAGAAAGGATGTGAGTAAAAGAACTGTAAAGGGTAGGCAATTCTGCCCTCTATTCCATTGAAGGAGCATTCACTCCTATGTGCCCCTCATAGTCTAAGTAGCTCCTGATGCTGATAAAACGAAGCCCACTTCTTTAGTGATCTGTGTCTCTAGCAAAGGACACACTGTACAGCACTTGCTGAGAAAGACAGTGTGTGTTAGTATCTAATGTAGCATATATTTGTGATGGTATATACTAAAATTTATGAGCAGTTTAATAGGCTTTTAAGGATATTGACTTCGCATAATTTTTATTTTGTATGTGGACTTTAGTACCAAACCCCTAAGATGTGACTCTGCTGTGTAAGTCAACTGGCCTCTACTGATATGTAACCCCCATTAGGAACTCTGATAATACTTGCTGTTTATACTGCTCATTCTAGCATTTAGTTGTATGTTTAATTGCTGGAAGTTCAGGCGTAAATATGATCACGTTATCTAGACTGTAAGTTCAGATTATCCAGACTGTAAGTTGGTGACTGTAACCACATCTTAAGCTTTTATACCCTACAGTGTATATGGCACAATGCCAAGGATCAAAGAAAAGTTCTTAATTACTGAAAGGCCATTTTATCAATGTCATTTTCTCTGTAATCAAACTCTGAGTCTAAAAATATAACTAAACATGTCTTATATTCTTTGTTATGCTTTCTAGGGTCCATCTTAAAGGAAGAGGCCCTTGTTTAACCCCAAGTTACTCCTTAAATATTAAGCAATTGGCTGTTATCATATTCAATTAGGGAGGCATGAAGAGGCTCAGCATAAAGGGTAATTTTAAAAGTTATTGTCATCAGCATTTTTCTAGAAAGATAATAAAAAAGTCACTTGGGAAACAGGCCTGCCTTTATTGGTGGCCTGGGAAGGAACATCAAATCAAGCTAAGATCCACCCACTCTTTAGAGAAAATAAAAACAAAAGAGTAAAATCTCCACAGAATAATCAACCAAATACTGATACTTGAGAGGATGAATCAGGATTTCTTCAGGTTTAAATAAATTATCATGTATCATCTCTAATTTAAAAACAACATTTTTAAAGTAAAATGAGCCTTTCATTGCTGATTCCTATCATACTGTTTCCTTAAATCCTTTCATTTCATTAATATAACTCAGTTCACAGTGCAGCAAGGATCAGATGAAGATTGAGCAATTACTGAATGTCATGAGATTAGAAAGATAAGCTATTTGGATAATTTAAGCTGAAAAAATAACTCTCCTTTCTCTCCAGGGTGGGTTTGGGAACTTTGGTTATTCACTGAATTTGGCCAACCTACATTTTATATTACCAGAGAAGACATTCTAAATTGGGCTTCCAACATTAGAAAATTATTTCTGTTTTCAACATGTTCTATGATGAAGAGATGTAAGATTAAATATCATTCCAGTTAAAAGTAAGTTTGTTGCCATTTTTACTTTATTGGTCAACTAGTTCCTTTTAACTCTTACGTCAAAATTTGGGGTATTAAAACAAATAAAGTCACTGTTTTTTCATGCATAAATGATATGCAATAAGCCTCAGAGAACAGAGGTTACTCACTCTGGTTGTGTTTTACTTTCTTGCAAACACATACTCATGCTCAATTGAACTGCCTCCAAGTGATTTTTAAGTATTAAAGGTAAACACAGCCCTCATTTTTCAGGGATATTTTGGGCAGCTGTTGTAAAACAAAATGCAAATCATTTTTCAAAACCTGATATTAAATTTAAAAAAGCACTAATCAAGAAATTACCCAAAGTTTAAGCTCACATAAAAACAAACTAAAATGAATGATGGGTAAACACCTTGCAACACTGAACAGGAAGAACATTTAGAACTCTTGACATCAGGTTCAAATTTCCTGAGTTGCTGGACAACCTCCCCTTTCCACATCTTTTCTAGATTCCATCAGTTCCTGTTTTTCTCTCTATAATTAACTGTCATTTATCTAGAATGCAATCAACCAGAAAGTTAAAATAAACAGGTGGTATTTTCCTTTGACCCCTTTTCAGTTAATTTGCAGGCATTTATTGAGTGCCTACTATGTTCCCAACACTGTGTTGCACACTGAGCAAATGAAACATGTTGCAACTGTTACTTAGAACTCTACAAATTCTCTTTAATAAGGAAAGAATAACAAGCAAACAAGCTTTCAGAAATGTAGTCCATAAAGCAACTTCTAATATATCTGTAAAAGCAATCCTGTTTCCATCCAACCTCTAACTGCCTTCTTCACCTATAACTACCAGGCTAAGCAATAATAGTCAAAGCTCTCTGACTATAAGTGGAAAATACTGTGAAATCCAGAAGTGCCAAAGAGGATTGAGTCTCTTCCATATACTTTTAGTTTCAAATGTATTTCTATTTTTGACTTTTTTGATGTGATTAACCATTCATGTGTTCTATTAATAAAACTAACCTATTCTCCTATATTATACATAATTGAGGATTGAGGTCTCTTCCTATTCAATACAAGGCCCAGCATAGAGTTTCAAAGGGTCAACAAATAATTGCTGAATGATAGAGATTATGTCCGTAATGCAAAACCCACGTTATTCTTACATGGATCTGTGGCAATGTAAGCTACAAGTTTCAAATGGAAGTTAAATTTTACTTCTCAGTACAGTGAGTTTCTAGTATGCATGGAAATAATTCCAGGGTAAAGGAAAACTTGACCAAAAAAGCACAAATTTAACTATGAGGAAGAACATAATAATATTCCACAAGGGTTGTCCATGTGCCTCTGTCTCCATCTTCATAGACTTCATACCTGGGAAAATTTAAAAGTCCAATTTTCCCCTTTCAAATTAATATATATCTGTTTCTAACTCTGTACTAGACCACCAATAATTATGTCACAATGAATAAATTCAATATATACAAGATTCTGATTTTAGAAAAACAAAAAACATGGGGTCAGCAAAAAATCTTTTGCTCTGCAGAGTCTCCTATTTTAATGCTCCATTTTACAGTATCCTGGACATTTTTTAGAAAAAAATATTTCTGTTGGAGACACTGGTGATAAAACCAAGGAATTAAAAGTCCATCCTCTTTCAAAGAGTACAAAGGAAATCATCATACTTTTAAAAAACACAAAATCATTCATTTTCACAATTGGTTTTCCATATTATGCATCTAACAAGTATGCTTGTAACTACAACTGAAACACAACCTTTTTCATTACTAGTTATACCTTTAAGCCATTATTATTTTATATTTCTATTTTTTTAACAAATTGCCTAGATGTTGGGACAGCAAGTCAACTATCTGAGGAAAAAATAAAATTAGATTTCTATTTTTCATGTTTCATCAAGATTAACTCCAAATGAACCAAATATTTAAACATTTAAAATATAAAATCATGAAACTACAGAAAGAAAATACATGTGAACGTTTGGATAGTCTTGAAGTGGAGCAGGACTTCCCAAGCTTAACACCGAAAACAAAATTTGTTTAAAAAATTGATATATTTGACTACCTTAAAATTTTAAATTTCTATGTTTAAAATTCCAACAATATGGTGCATTCCAAGGAATTTTTCTGTATAGAATACCTAAAAAATTCTGAACAAAATATTTTTAAAAACCCTTTCAGAAGCATAGCTTAGATGGCAAGAAAATAAAGTAATTTTCAGTAGCATAAATGACTTAAAAGCTAGAATCCAAAAAGGTAGCCAAGCACTAAACAGCACAGTTGCCTGGAGGCATTTGCTATAATTTGTGCTTTCTAACAGTTTGGAGATTTCTATTTTAATGAGGAATTTTTTTTTATTTTATTTTCTTGCCATCTAAGCTATGCTTCTGAAACAGGACCAACCTAAAATGGAAATTAAGATCAAGACATTTCCACAAAGCTGAAATCATGAAAGGAGATACTCTCAATGAAAAAGGTAAACTAAACAAACAAAACCAAACCATACCCCTGACTCACAAAGCAAGGGCTCTGGATTCTGGTTTCTGAATAAAGAAAAAGAAGAAGAGAATTCCTAAGAACTCATGGTTTCAGGGCAAACTTTCATTTTGATTTGGTAACAGAACTTACATTATGTAGAGGAAAAAAAAAGATGACAGAATAAAATAGATTAAAGTAGCTCTTGATTTTTTTTCCCCAGTTGGCTTGCAGAAGCAAATTTAAATTCTCTCTATAGAAGGCAACTTTAACCCAGGCCTCAGATTTCGCACAGATAGAGTTCCAATGATTATGAGCTCACAAATAAAAATCACAAAACAAATAAAGAAACAAGACACTATGAACAAGAGTCAGCAGAATAATTATGCAATTCAATCAAACTCTCAGAAATTGTTGATATTGGAATTATCAGGTATTATATTTAAAAATACATGAGTTTAATGTGTCTACAGAAAAAAATATTGAAAATGAAGAAACAAGGGACTATAAAAATAGTCTTGAAAAGACAAAATGTTAAACTGGAAACTATCTTAATATTAGAAACTTAATTGTTAAGCTAATCTTCAAGTTAGAGCTGAAGAGAGAATCCATAAGTTAGAAGATAAATCTGGGTACCCATATGCAGCAACAAGAATCAAAGATTGACATATAAAAGAGAGGTCAAGAGACTTGGAGAACAGAGTCAGAAGAGAGAGATATATAGGACATATAGAGACATATAGGACAGTCAAAGATAACAAAACAAATGAAGAGATGCAAGAGAGTTGCTAGAATTGTGGAAAGGCATAAATCTTCAGATTCAGAATGATATCAATGCCAAGAAGGAAAAATGAAAATAAATCCACACCTAGAGACATGATAAAATGCAGCATACCTGAGTTCAAGAGATATTATAAGAAGCAAGAGAGAACAGAGAGATTATCTACAAATTAACAATTATTAATAAAAATGATTGCTGACATCTTAGAGTAACCATGAAAGCCAGAAGATTGTGGAATAATATCCTCAATATGCCAAATAACAATAACTCTCAATTTGGAATCATTTACCCAACAAAAATATCTTTCAAGGTAAGCATGATGAATACATTTTCAGACAATCAAAAATGGAGAGTTTACAACCCACATATCCTTTCTAAATCAATTTCTAATGGAAACACTACAGAACAAAGAAAGATCTGAAATTCAGGAGAAAATACCAAGAGAAAATATACTAAACATGTGGATGAAGTCAATAAATATTAACTGCAATATAACAATGTCTAATTTGTGGGATTTCAGAAAGCTAGAACAAATATAAAATAAAACAATAGTAAAGGAGATGGTTATCAAAGTTAAAGTGTTCTAAGGTCCTGAAGATAGTGATGTCCTTTGAACATTTTTAAGCTAAACATGCATAATAAAATTTTTAAGATAACCACAAAATTAATAGAAACAGTAGGTACAACAAAAAACTAGAAAAGGAAAAAGTAGAATGAAAAAATCAGCGTAATGAGAAACCAATCTGAAAAAAGAAAAAAATAAAATGAAGAGAAAATGAAAAGTAAGATGGTAGCAATTAATTCAAAAGCAACAATAATCACTATTAAATGAAAATAACTAAACACTCTCCTTCAAAGAATATATCAGACATGAGGGATAAAAGACTACAAATTGAGTTCAGTGTATACTGTTCAGGTGATGGGTGCACCAACATCTCACAAACCACCACTAAAAAATTTACTCTTGTAACCAAATACCACCTGTTCCCCAAAAAATCCTATGGAAATAAACATTTTCTTTTTTTAAAAAAAGAACATATCAGGCAAATACTAACCAAAAGAAAACCAAAAGACTTGAGTCATTACTATTAATGATAAGAGAGACAATTGATTTTTATACAGGAAAAAAATGAAATTGGTCAATAACCTATATCAGATAACTATTGTTATAAAACAAACCACCTCGAACTCAGTGGTTTAAAGCAGCAATGGCTTATCGTCACAGAAAACTCTACAAATGACCTGGTATTCAGCTGAAATCAACTGGACTCAGCTTAGGCTGTGTGGCTGGTATAGCTCACCCCTTGGGACTAGTGGGCTAGCTCAGACATGTTCTCTGAGCAAGGGAAGAAGCAGAAACACACAAGGCCTCTTAAGGCTCAGGCTCAGAAATGATGTCTTTCTGCTCATTCTCTTGGCCAAAAAAAGGTATATGACTAAAGCCAAGAGCTGGGTAAGTATCATCTAACTTTACAAGAGAAACTTGAAACCACATGCCCAGAGGATATGGTTACAGGGTGGGGTGACAAATTGGGATCAATAACACAACTACCACAGCATGTGAAACCATGTACAAAAATTGCAGATGTGTAACTGCAATTAAACAATCTGAAATACATAAAAGTGAAAGACAAAATTTTACATCTTTCAGGAATAAACAGAAGAATATCTTTATATCCTTAGGGTAGAAAAAGACTTTAAACAAGAAATCAAAAGCACAACTCATGGAGTAAAACTAGATAAATTATGACATCAAAATATATCAAAGGAAATGGAAAAAATGAAGTCACAAACTGAGAGATGGCATTTTCTTTGGGAGGCAGGCAGACGGTGTGTGTGTGTGTGTGTGTGTGTGTGTGTGTGTGTGTGTGTGTGAGAGAGAGAGAGATAGAGAGAGAGAGAGAGTCTTGCTCTGTTGCCCAGTCTGGAATGCAGTGGAGTGATCACAGCTCATTGCCGCCTCTACCTCCCAGGCTCAAGTGATCCTCTGACTTCAGTCTCGCGAGTAGCAGAGATCACACCCAGCTAATTTTTAAATTTTTTGTAGAGATGGGGTCTCCTTATGTTACCCAGACTGGTCTCAATCTCCTGTGGTCAAGTGATCCTCCTACTTGGGTCTCCCAAAGTGCTGGGATTACAGGTATGAACCACCATGCTTGGCCAGAAGGCATTTTCACACATAAAACTGACAGGATTAGTATCCAGAATTTATAAAGAATATCTTGGAATCAAAAAAGAAAAGAAAAGAAAAAACAACCCAATAACAAAGTGGTCCAAAGACATGAAAAGGCATTTCTCAGAGGACCAATAAATAGATGAAAAAGATGCTTACCTAATCAGTAATCAGAGAAATGCAAAGTAAAACCACCATGAGCTAGAATTTTACAGCCACCACTGATTTTAAAGTCTGAAAATAACAAACGTTAACAGTAACATGAAACAAGAACTCTTAAGCACTGCTGGTGTGAGTATAAAATGATACAAGCCCTTTGGAAAACAATTTGGCTCATTTTAAAGAAGAAAATATGCATATCTTATGAGCCAACAATTCTAATCCAGGAATACATCTTTTGCACATATGTACAAGAAAGTTTAGTGTCACATTTTTGTAATAGAAAAAAACTGGAAACAACAGAATGAATAGTGATATGACCATGTAGTATAATAACATGCATGCATTAAAAGGATGCATCAATATGGATGATACTGAAAGGGTAATAAATTTCCAAATAAAAGAAAGTCACAAGAGAATTTGTAAGATATGATTCTAGTTACATATAGTTCAAAAATGAATAAAATTAAATAATACATTGTTTAGGAATTATCTATATGTGGTTTCTAAAACTTCAAAGAAAATAAGAACAAAATTCAAAACATCCATTATCTCTGGAGAGAAGGGGAAATGTGATATAATAGTTCATACAGGCTTCAAAGTTTTGAAAATGTACTACTCCTAAATGGGAATGTAAGTATAGGATTACTTGTTTTATTATTATTCAGAGTATATGTATGTTATTTATATAGTCTTGCATAATTGATATATCTAATTTTAAGGTAAATGTTAAAAGTTTCAGCTGTGTATAAAAATATTATAAACAGTAAAAGACAAATGACAAACTGAAAAATTTTTGTATAATGTCTAATAAAGAGTTGTTACTTTTTTAATTCTACAAATAGATTGAATAGAAAAACAGACTAAACACTGAAAAAGATAATCCTTAAAAATTATAGATAAACAAGTAAATATATGAAAAGCCATTCAACCTAGTAACTAATAAAATAGAAATCAGAGCGACCATGTATATGAGTGATCATGTGTATAAGTGATGAGTATGAGTGAAAATGGCTCTTGCCATTTTCAACTGTGAGAATATCTTAAAAAGAAGAGTGTGGAACGAACGATCACTCATACCTAGGAGGAGTGATTATCTATTGCTGTAATATTTTTGGAGAAAAACTTGGTGAGATAGCAAAAGCCTTAATATATGCTTAATAACCTAGTAATTATGCTTCTAGAAATTCATTCTATGAAGATAATCAAATGCATAAAATTTATGTATAAGAACAATGATTAGAAAACTCTCTAACAATATAAAGTTGGAAACATATCTTCAATAATTAGGGATTGGCTTAATAAATTATGGCAATCTCTATATTACATTCCACAATCATTAAATGATAGTAATGATACCTAATTGTGGCGAGGAAAATGTATTGATAATAATGTTAATTAGGAAAGAAAACAATTGCAATATATTAAGCACAGTG
This sequence comes from Cacajao melanocephalus, assembly GCA_963573385.1. NCBI lineage: Eukaryota > Metazoa > Chordata > Mammalia > Primates > Pitheciidae > Cacajao > Cacajao melanocephalus. Next base: position 34,339 of record CAUYLG010019452.1, on the reverse strand, counting down.
TGACGCCATTATTTTTTGTTTGATTGTTTTGTAGAGACGGCTCTTGCTACATTGCCCAGGCTGGTCTTGAACTTTTAGCCTGAAGCAAACCTCCTGCTTCGGCCTCTGAAAGTGCTGAGATTACAAACATGAGCCACCATGCCTGGCCTCCACTTTAAAATATATATAAATTTATATTTATAAATAGAAACATTATTAAAGGATGTATTTCTGAACGTTAGCACTTGTTACGTCTGGATGGTGAGATTTATGAAGACTTTAACTCGTATCTTTTGGCATGTCATCTTCCACAATAATCACATATAAAGAATAATTTTTGTAATGTTAAATATAGTATTTCAGAAAATAATATTGTGTGTAAATAGCACCAGAAAATACAACTTTTTAAAACTTCACACTTGTCTTTATGGTGAATCTGGCACTTTTCAAAGGGAACAACCCTGAGGCTCAAGAAGGACTGTGGAATTTCAGAATAACTACAGAACATAATGCAGGTTACCAGTGAAATGATTTTTAAATGCCCTAGCATCATATGACCACAAATTTAATATAAAGGAGCCAAGAAGTCATAAATATTAAAATTCAGTATCAGGGAAACAGAAAATCTGCAGAAATTTAGCAAATTAAGAAAAAGTTATCTAGAGTTCAATGATGGCACGTATTAAATATGAGCACCCTAAATATCGAATGAGGAATTATTTTAACTTATAAATTGGTTATACATCGTGCTTCCATTATGAGAATTTGATATATCCCTTGACAAGACACTGTTAATCCTTAATCAGAAGAAAAACAGAAGGAACCTAAGAGGCTAGGGAGATTAGTAATAGGACCTATGGACTTTCACTATATTGTTTGGAATTTTCACTATACTGTTTTGGAATTTCACTAAATTGTTTGGAATTTAGCCTAGATCAACAATGACTTAGAATTATAGCCTGCACTTCATTCCCAGCAGTTACATGGTCCCCTGCCCAGAGAAAAAATATTCAATCCAAAGAGCTACCTACCAAGATGGTACTTCTACCAGTACCCCACAGACACTGTAGAAATAAAAGGTCAGTTCTGACTTTTACCCATTCTCTAAATAACTACACATATGTAAAAAGAGGAAACGAGGACGTGAAAAATTTGGTGTGGGTACCGTCAATTCCAAGTAATACAATTTTTAACCTTTCGCACAAGTGTTGGTAACTTTTCATGAAACCATTCAATGAAAATGAAACAATTTTCATTCTGGTCAGTTCAAATATTTTTTAGATGTCATTTCAAATTTCATACCCTAGCATAAAAAGTTTAAGCTTTGTATTGCATTTAAAGCATGGCATAAACTCCCCAATCATTAACTCCCAATAAGCATTCCCATTCACATGTTTTATATTTTCATAGCAAACATTTTCCCAATTGAATTAAAAGGTTTTCTTTTAATCAGATAATGAACAATCACACTGCAGTTTGCTAACAAACATTCCTTAAAGTGAAGACCTAATTAGTTGAGTCCATTTGACTCATGCTGGTTTTTTTATTCAGAAACTGAATTTATGTGGTTGAGACCTGTTCTTTCCTACAGATATGACTTTGAATGGTGATTGAATAATGCAAAGTATACATGGCCAGGATCCCAAAATCTGACAAATTGAGATTATTGCTTATAGAAATTTAAATTCCAACTGAGAGCATCTCACAATTCCCAAGGGCCATCACAAACTGTTATTTGTCCATGATTAACTCTGGCAATATTAGAAGGTAGGGGGCTAGGGGCAGTGGGAGGTTATTAGAGGGATAACTCTGTCAGCTATTTAGGGCAAATACAACACTCAGAAGCAACTCTTTCAGCTATGAAATGATATGGTAAATTTCTAACAGAAGACTTTTTTATGGTTATTTACCAAATACAAAGACCTAAAAAAGTATCATAGAAAAACGTTATAGAGTACCCTCAAAAATTCACTGGTTTCAAATCAATATCCTACCAAACTTCTCAAGAAAATTTTATAATCAGAAAAGAAAAAGAAAAAAGACAAAGTCAACTAAAGCTATTTAAAAGAAAGATGTTACTAAAACTAAGTAGATTTTGCCGGATCCCAGATATTGACTTTTTATTTTTTCTAAAAATCAGAGCTCAAATTTGAAATGTAAAAATAAACCATGCCTGGAGTATTGAGTGCTCTTTAAAAATAAAAGATTGCTGGGAGAAATTGGGAAAGGGGAGTTTAACAGCCTGCAAAAAGTCTATAACAAACAACTGAACCCTTTCCAGGCTTCTAGGAAGCATTCTGAAGACCAGGGACCGGCCTGAAAATACAATTACCACAGAAAGGTTCAAATAAACATACCCTTGGATCTATAGAGTAACACAGCTCCACTTGGTCAATATAAACGCTTTGATGGCTAGGCAAAAAATGGAATGAGCTGTTCAGCTACTCATGGATGGCTTTAGAATAAATGAGATTCCTACTCTGGTTATGACTACCACAGGCCCTCCTCACACTGAGTATTTTGGTGACAAAATCAATGTTAGGCTGTTTGTATGACAACAGGTATCTGGGTGATGTAAAAAACTACCCAAGGGAATTTTTATTGAATGTTTTGTGTTTCTTTTTTCCCATCACCATAGTTAATTTGGGCTCATTTATTTTATTTTATTTTATTTTATTTTATTTTGTCTGGACCCTTCCTTTCTCAAAAAGTTCATTTCTTGGTAATCATTCAAATCTACTAACAAGATTCTGACTATGGACAATGAGTGGATTTTGGGGTTGTCTGGTGCCCTCCTGCGTGGAAAAACAACAAAATGCCTCTGGTATAAAACAGTAATCTAAAATGTGCCAAGGGAGTAAGTTATCATTTATACATGTCATTAACGCCACAGACTCACTCTGAAATAGAAGTATGCCTGGAGTCCCTTTTCCTGTGCGGTCATGGATGTGCCCTGAGCTGGCCATGGCCTCTAATAGTTTCCTCTGACCAGAGGCACTTGACTTTAGGTCCATTCTCCGTGAAGTTAAGTTTCTTCAGGTATCAAACAGACAACCCTGACTATTTTAACATTGTATATTGACCATTTGAAGAATAGTGTACGTGGCAAAGTTAAACACATTCTTAACAGACAGGCTCAGAGTCTCAGTCTACAGGCCTCAGCTTCCTTGCCTATATAAAGTAGCTAGTAGAAGTTCCCACCTCATAGCATTGCTGGGTTAACTGATGCCTAGCAAATGGTGAGCCTCAAAAATTGTGGGCTCTTCCCAGATAACAAAGCTATGCAACAACGAAATAAATTAGTTGTAGAAATTTCTGAAGGCTGCACTGTCAGCTTCCATACTTTTGAGGTTTTGAGACTTGGACTGGCTTCCTTGTTCCTCAGCTTGCAGAAGGTCTATTTGGGGATTTCACCTTGGGAGCGTTGAGTCAATACTTCTTAATAAACTCCCTTTCATATATACACCTATCTTATTAGTCCTGTCCCTCTAGAGAACTCTGACTAATTCACCTGGATAACTTGTCCCTTAAGACTCCTCTTAGATGCTCCTCCTTATGGGAAGCAAGCATTCCCTGGCCTCCCAAATTTGAGTTGATTGCCTCTTCCTTGCACTCTGTGTTGGCCCCATGAAATTGAGCTATAATTGCCTGCTCAGATGTTTGATAGCCCATCCAGACTGTAATATTATTAAGAACAAGGTGGTAAACCCAATGCTTAGTTCATAGTATGTGTTTACAAATACCTGTAGAAAAACTAAAAGCCCAATAAAAATTTTAAAAACAAACAATTGTAAGTATAAGTAAATAACACATATCCACAGACACAAATTATCCAGATGATTTTACATAGACATTTGACTAAGTTTTAATTTCTACTCATAAAATTCAATTACAACAACCAAAATATATTTAACAATTTCAAATAAAATGTATTAGCAGTTAGCCAGCACATAATCACCTAATTAACTCCGATCTAAAATTAAAAAGTGGTATCTCTGCATAGCAGAAAAACCAATAGTTTAAACTACATGACTGCCCATAAATAGTTTGACTATTAGGTTTTCTTTTTCACAGAATTTACTGACTTAATAAGCTACTTGAAGGTCATACAGTCATTGGCTTTATAATGATTTTATAATTTAGGAACAGTCTATTAATCAGTTTCAAATCTATGACTCAGAGCTTTCTCATAAACCTTATTTCCACAAACTGGAGACTAGTCAGACTTAATGCATTACTGCTTACAAATAATATTAGAAATACAAGTTCACATTAATTTGCAAAAGACTTTTGCATATGGGTGTGTCTTGAACATTTTGTGTATTTTAAAATCTCATCATTGTCCAAATGAAATAGGAACTCAAAAGAATAAGACACATTTGGAAATGTGCACTTTAAGAAATCTAATTGGAAAGACTAAAACATATACAAATTAATGCTACCACACTTCCAAGATCCATTAAGCAAGCAGTCTCTTCAGGTTTTTCAATATTCCAAATAAAATGGTAGCAAACTGGAGTCACAAAAGGAAGACGATAAGCATTTGTTGAAGTTAATTAACAAGGGAAGGGGAGAAAGGAAGCCGTTTCCTGGACAATATCCTTGTGGTGTGTGTTCTATGAGATTCTTCAACGAAACCACAGCTTCTTAGACAAACCTAACTAGTCACTCAATAATTCATCCAATAAATTTTTGTTGAGAACCTATTTCACGGCAAGCATTGACACAGAAGTGGACAGACCAGAAACAGCCCTTGCATTCACTGAGTTTAGAGTTAGATGTAATGAATATCTGACAGCAGCTTATTTCTACAAATATCAAACAAACAATCTCTTGACTCTTAGCCCAATAATGTGCCTTTATCATTTTACTCTGTTATTATAAACAATTCCTCGGACCTGGATAACTATCTTTCAAATGTATATTATGTGTCTTTTTTTTTTTTTTTTTTTTTTTTTGAGACATGCTGTCACTCTCTCACCCAGGCTGGAGTACAGTGGGGCAATCATAGCTCACTGCAGCCTTGACATCCATGGCTCAAGCGATCCTCCTGCCTCAGCCTCCCTAGCAGCTAGGACTACAGGTACACACCATCATGCTAGGCTAATTTTTTTATTTTTTTATAGAGATGGAATCTCACTATGTTACCCAAGCTGGTCTGGAACCCTTGAGTTCAAGTAATCCTCCCACCTCAGCCTCCCAAAGTGCTGGGATTATAGGCGTGAGCCGCTATGCCAAGCCTATGTGTCTTAAAGCCAGTATTTTAGACCTACTTCCAGTTGGGAGAATAAACAGTCCTCAGTGCTCATGAGACTTCAACAGCTTCTCTCTCCTTCTCTTTCATTCCCAACTCTTTTTCTTACCTGGTTCTTCCTCTGGTCTACTGGCTAATAACACTACCATCCACCTGTTCTCCTGCAAAAGAAACCCAAGTCATCTGAACTTTCTTCCTGTCACTATCATCATGTCCTGAACAGCCTGCTTCCTTAACATACCCCAGCTCTGACATCTCTCCATCCATTACTTGAAAATTTCAGATAGGTTTCCAACCGCCTCTAACCTCACACCTCCTCTCAAGAATTCACCCACCACTCCCTCTACCAGCAATGTAATATTTATAACATTTAAGTGTGAGTTATCAATCCCTTTTCTAAACTCTTTAATGGTGCCTGTCAACCACAGACAAAATCCAAGCCATTCCTCAGGGCCCACTAGTTCACCCTTTCTTGGATCTTCAACTTCATCTTCCACCATCCCCCTCTACCTTGCACCTATATTGAAACAAAACCCAAGAGTTCATAGTTCCCATAAGGATGTTACGGTGCCTTTGTGCTTTGGCATATGCTGTTTCCTCTCTCTAAAACTTCCAACCCTAGAGAGTTTGTGTGGTAAAAAACCCTATCTTCCTGTGAAATCTATTTCCGAAAGTGTTTGAAAGAAGACTAAGTGATAGAAACTCAGCATCAAACATCATTTGCTCTAATAACCTTTGACTCCTCAAATAGAATTAAGCATTGTCCATCTCCCCTTCCATATTAGGATGGGTCAGAGACTGGGCCTTCTTTGTATCCCTCACACTCAGCTAAGGGCCTGAAACAATGCAGATGCTCAAAAAGCCTTCAGGAGTTAAGGAAGTGATTAATATTATATGAGATAAGAAGCAAGAAAATGGGATTCTAGATGTTAGGGTGAGTATATGTCTGTCTGCCTGTGTTTCAGATAAATTCTATACAATAGAGGAGTGGTATTAGAGCCTTCAGCTCTGAAATACCATCATAAAAAGAACACTAATGGCTTAGGAGGTGAAATAATTAAAGATCTAGTGCCCCTGTAATGTTGCTGGGCCTTTGATAAATACGAGAACATGAGAATAAAGGGGTCTAAAAAATGATCCTCAGGCTGAAATATAGGAGATAGAAAACCAGCTCCCTTTACATGACTATGAAATGTTTTATTTCCCTTAAATGAACTCTTAACTTGTTCTACTCTAGTTTCAAGGCTATTTTTAGAGAAAGAAGTAGGAAAAAAGAAACAACGGTAGCCTTATGTTCTGTGACCCAGTTGTTACTTATCCCATGTAGATGCAACGATATTGGTTTAAGAAATCTGGCATTTAGGCAGACGCAGTGGCTCATACCTGTAATCCCAGCACTTTGAGAGGCCAAGGCCAGGCGGATCACAAGATCAGGAGTTTAAGACCAGCCTGGCCAACATGGTGAAACCCCATCTCTACTAAAAAACTACACCGGGCATGGTGGCATGTGCCTGTGATCCCAGTTACTCAGGAGGCTAAGGCAGGAGAATTGCTTGAACCTGGGAGGCAGAGGTTGCAGTGAGCCAAGATCGTGCCACTGCATTCCAACCTGGGCAACAGTGCAAGACTCCATCTCAAAAAAACAAAAACAGAAATCCGGCATTCCTCAACTGCTAGTAGAAAAAATAATGAGGGGATAAAAGATGTTAGGAAGGAAAGACACACAGAAAATGCTATGAAGAGAAGGAAGACACAGTGATTAGGTACAGCAAATGAGAGCCAGCATATAGCAAGAACAGCAAAACTTCGCAAAGAAAATACAAACAGAAGTCTAAAATTCACAAATATTCAAAAGTTCTTTACTCTGTGATAAAAACTCAAAATCCTTTCTATTTTTATCACCAACTAATAGGTCACCTTGCAGACTCAAGTATAATTTGACAGAGATAGTAATACCATGCTATTCATTATAATTCATACATATGAGTTTGGCAAACCAGTGGGGTGGGCCCACTGCAAACTGATTTGCATTGAAAGACTTGGAAGCCTCTTAAGGGAAAACCCACACTTGATTCAATAACAGACACAACTGTTGGGGATGAGGAAAAGAAGGTAGTACCATGAACTGAGTGCAGTATCATTTCCCAGATTTGTTCCCCTGGCCAAAGCATCACACTCTGGTTCTTAAGGAAAGGTGCTTATGAGCCTCTAGGTCCAAGAAGCTGTTTCTTTTATTGACTATGTAAATAGTGATGTCTAATGCAATGCCACTTTGGTGCCCTTGTGATATGATATATACAGAATAAGTATGGAGAGAGAGAAGGAGAAAGTCAATGCAAACACATAGAAAGTCTGGAAAGAAATACAACAATGTTAACAGTGGTTAATAGTATTAAGCCATTTTTATTATGGATGATTTTAATTTACATCTTTATACTTTTGTATGTTTTATAAAATGTCTACATTGATCATGTGTTACTTTTATACTTGGGGAAAAAGCAAATATTGCTAATGAGTCAATAGGAAGAAGAAAGCTACCGAATATTTAGAAACATAAGTTCATTTTTACATGTTGGCAAACCATGGAAAATAAACTTTTAATTGAGATTGTCATTTTTAAGACTATTGTTATACTTGCTTAATATACTTCAGAGAAAAAGAAGTGCTATTTTGTCTGAAATATAGCTTGTTCAAACATTATTTTTAATTTGCTAGTTATTAGTTATTAATTAGCTCTAGCCCAGGATTTCTGGAAGTGTTTGAAAGAAGACTAAATGATAGAAATTTACCATGTATGTACAGTACAACCTCATTTTCTTCACTGATTAGATAACTACTTGGAGAGAAAAGAACCCCTTCATATAGCATAAATTTATATTCAACAAAGTCTTCACAATACACAGAGGAGAAAAAATTATTCATACAATTTTCCAGATATTTAAACGAGCTATCTGGAATTTCAAGACTCAGACTAAGTTTTATTTATGAATCTGAGTGTGACTGATTGAACCGTAAGCCATTTTCACACGTGGTATGTAATACGGTCTCTCCTAGCTAAATATTTAATTAAAAAATGAGGAGAATGAGGACAAAGCTGACACCATGAAGTATCTTTATGATTCATTTTCACAAACATCTGTGGAGTATCTATTAAGTGCCAGATCATATGCTTTTGCTCAGCAATACAAAGATACGACTATCAGTTTCAGCTCCCAGACAGGTGAGGCATGGGCATTAGTATGGGCTGGGGCCAATGTCCTAGAAGTTTGCAGCAGGGGCAGACATGACAGTCACTTGCCCAAGTTCTGCAGAGCAGAGAATTGAGTGACAATAATATAAAAGGTCATCTCTAGAAGAGAAGCCAGAGTTAAAGCCAGGCTGGCCAAGTAAATTGTCTGTCCAGAGGGTGTATAAGCTGAAAAGAGGACTCCTAGTGGGAAGCAATGAGACAGAAATCAAAACAGACAAGAGGATTCACAGTAGGGGGTCAGGTGCAGAAATTTCCCATGGCAAAGCGCATTCTGCGTGAAGCTTTGTCGAGTATATATGCAATATGGGCTGCTAAGGAGGTAGACAAACGTAGTCCCTGCCTTCAAAAAGATCACAGCTTAGCAGAAGAGAGATAACACTCATTTCATTCTGCATGTTCACTCCACCCAACAGCTCTTTAAGGGCTGGAAACACGCCCCAGTCAAATGTGAGTTGGATGGATGGATGATGATAATGAAGATTAATTATGTCAAATAAACAAAGGATGCTGTAAATAAAGAGATAGGATAAGGAAGTGGAGAAGTGGAATGCTCCAAAACTGAGGAGTTAAGACTTGTGGTCCTACTCTTGGTTCTGCACTAACTAGTGTTAACTTGGACAAGTTGTCTAAGCTTTAAATTTCAAGAGGGAGTTGGAGCAAGTGGCTGCTAAGATCCCCTTTTTCTTCTTTTTTCTTTTTTACCATAAAATGAAATTTAGCTATTTTAAAATCAGATTGAAAAGTCCTTTCTGATCCTAACATTTTTCCAACTGAATTGAACAAATTCAACAGTGTTTTATAATTCTTGGCCCTTTTAAAGATTAACTATAATTGAAGCATCTGCTTGAAGCTCTTTACAAAACATACACACACACACTTAAATCCAAGCAATATCCTTGCAATAGCTCTCTGTGGATATGTAAACTTTTAACCTCTTACCTTGAATAGTTTCTATATTTTCCCTATTTAGTCAACAATAAAAGTCAAATATGCCATTTCTTGTAAATTATCTGCTAGTAGCATATTATAAATTCCAAGCAGAAAAGTTTGTGGGTTTTTTTTGTCTTTCTACATTCTACAGTGAGAGAGAACTCAGAAGTTAATGCTAGTTTATCACAATAATTTATGCTTTAAAGTTCCTTGAAGAGCAGAGAGAAAATAATAACATCCATTCCATTTCCTGGCTTTGGTCTCAGCAGTTTCACTGGTATAGGATATGATATACTAAGAGAAAAAAATCATAAATAAGTCTTACTAATGCTATATATTTTTTAAATTCTAAATGTCCACAAACACAAAATATCTATGATTTTGTTTAAACCATTGTTCTCTAAAAATTAATTTAAATATTTTCAAAGATATTTTAAAATCTGTTTTGCTACCTGTGATCAGATTCAAGATATAAGATTAAATATTCACAAAAAGACAGATGAAGATCATTTCTGTGCTCTTTATCCACAAAGTAGAGGAAAAAATAATTCAAGTAAGGTAAAATAAAGTTGGAAAGTGAACAAAGAAAATCCTAAAAGTCAATAAAATATTATTAAAAGGTTCCAAATTGGCAAAAGTGGAGTAATGATCCAGTTCTTTAAACTACATATTGAAATAAAATTACTAATTTTCAAGGATATTATTTCTAATTTCATGCTCCATAATGCAATCATCTTGAAACCCCATCAGCCAGCCTTGATTAGCCAAATGAAGGTTCCGGAATATCTAAATTTGAAAGGAGAGAAGGAGAAACTTGTAGCTGAAAACAACAATAAAAAAAAAAAGCTTCACATCTGTGTTCGCATCTGAAGTTGCTCTGTAAGATCTGATAACTTGTTAGAAAGCAATCTTTTTTGCAAAGCAGTGGATTTACATCATACATTTTTATCTCTCCAAGGAAATTCTAATTACTGGTTCCAATCATTTCTGATTGATTTGCTTTTTATTCTTCCAGGGTATTCTCTGCTTTATGATGAAATCAAGCCTTAAATAAAATTCCAAAAATTTTAGAACAATTTACAAGCTCCAGATGACTGAAAGTTTTCTCATGTCCATTTGGCATTCAGAAAGAGAGTTTCACCAAATATATTCTGAAGAAGAATACATCTGGCACTCACTAAAACAAAGAACTCACCAGTGACATACTTGAGGCAAATTAATGTTGCATAAATGCAAATTTGCCAATGTTCTTTGAGGCCAAAGCTGCAATCCAACCTCCATGTATTTCAATGAGTCCTTTTTTAATGTGTCACATGAGCGAATGTTTGGGGCATATTTTAGCAATCAATTTAATAAATACACATTATCTCTTATGTGCAGATTTAAAATTGCTTATATGTAATGTAGATTTTTTAAAGAAAAGACTTAGCATCTGCTGAAGGCTCACTTAAGTTCGTCCCTTCTCTTGGCCTGATGCAAACTCCCAATCATTGACAAAAAGACAACAAACAAACACAGAATTTTAGCCCTAGAAAAGAAAATTAAACACCATCTCTTCCCAAGACTTGTTTCAATCATACAAAGAATATCAGAAATCCATATGTGTATTCACCATGGGAATATTTTCAAGGATGTTAATGGTAAATTCTGCTATTCAAGAATATTGAATTTTTATGCATCAATAAGAAAGCAGTCCAAGGAAATAAATAATTTAATCAACATTATTCTTGCAAGAGTATATTACAGGGCTATCAGCAGTCGATCAATTTTTATCAATTCACTAAGAATACTAGCATTTTTAAATGAACTCTTTCTCTAAGAAGGAGAGGGTTTTTTCCATTAATTCTGGTTCCAGCCTTGGCTTCTCCTTCAGCGGTTTCCTAGGAGAATATACTTTTACAAATCAAGTGGACCCAAACGTTGACTGGTTTGGATACATGGCCAGAAACTGTGTGCTAATTCTGTGACTCATATCTTGGTCACTAGCCTGCCAGGGATGCCCACTGTGGGTCCCTGTTGGACACAGTTATTCTACACCTGGTTTAAGCACTCTTAGACTCAGCCACACTGGTAGTACATGTCTGAATCAGACACACTCCAAAGGATATAGAGAAGCAGAGCATAGTGCTCAGTGTATGATCATCAACATCTGTGAATCTCTTATAAAATTATGAATTTTTGTCACCAAATACATCTTCAAATCTTTCCCTTTTTTAATTTTTATTTTATTTTATTTTATTTATTTATTTAATCAGAGTCTCGCTCAGTCACCCAGGCTGGAGTGCAGTGGTGCAATCTCGGCTCACTGCAACCTCCTGAGTAGCTGGGATTACAGCGTGCACAACTATGCCCAGCTAATTTTTGTATTTTTAGTAGAGACGGGATTTTTGCATGTTGACCAGGCCGGTTTTGAACTCCTGGCCTTAAGTGAACCACCTGTCTCAACCTCCCAAAATGCTGGGATTATAGGCATGAGCCACCGTGCCCAGCCCAAATCTTTAAAATCTCAGATTCCTCTGAGCTCAGAGCAATTTAGGAAGGTGAATTTACTGCAATCTCCACTTGCATTCTGCTCAATCCGCGTATCCAGTTTGAATCCATAAAGTTGGACTCCATTAAAGAAATCCTCCACCCAGCATGGTGGCTCATGCCTGTAATCCCAGGACTCTGGGAGGCCGAAGTGGGTGAATCACAAGGTCAGGAGATTGAGACCACCCTGGCCAACATGGTGAAACTCTGTCTGTACTAAAAATACAAAAATTAGCCAGGCATGGTGGTGTGCACCTATAGCCCCAGCTACCCAGGAGGCTGAGGCAGGAGAATTGATTGAACCAGGGAGGCAGAGGTTGCAGTGAGCCAAGATGGCGCCACTGCACTCCAGCCTGGGTGACAGAGAGAGACTCCATCTCAAAAAAAAAAAAAAAATCAAAACTTAAAATGGTTGGTCTCAAGAGACAGCATTAACAAATTGGAAAGACAAGACAGACTGGAAAGAATATTCAAAAAATAGAAATCTAAAGAGGACTTGCAGGAAGCCTATTTTAAAAACTCTTACTAGTAAGACAAAAAAATAAAGAAATGAACAAAAATTTAAAAGAAAATATATTGATGGACAATAAGCATACAAAAAGCAAAATTCAACATCACTAGACATCAGAGAAACGTAAAATAAAACCACAGTGAAATACCACTTACACACCCACCAGAATGGCTAACATTGTAAATTACTGACAGTACCAGGAGTTAGCAAGGATTTCAGGCAAACTGAATCTCACATATTGCTGATAAGAACATAAAATAACACATTCACTTTATAAAACAGTTTGGCACTTTCTTATAATGTTAAACATACCCCTACTATATGACTTAGCAATCTCACTCCTAAGCATTTATCTAAAAGAAAACATATGCCAACAAAGACTTATATATGAATGTTCATAACAGCTTTATTCATAAACAATCCAAGTATCTATCAAGATGTGAACAAACAAATCAGGGTATATACACACAATGGAATACTACTCAGCTATAAAAAGGAAAGTGCTTCTGATACACCTAATAACAAAGATGCATTTCAAACAACATGCTAAGTGAAAGAAGTCAGACCCAAAAGAGTACCTGCTCTATGATTCCATTCATAGGAATTCCCACTGCAAAAAGGCTGCAGGGGAACAAGATTGTAAACAAGGAGACCAATTAGGAGGATGTTGCAATAATATAGGCAGAAAATTGGGGTGGTTTAGACCAGAGTGGTCGCAAAGGAGGCAATGAGAAATGGCTCAATTCTGGATATATTTTGAAGGTGAAGCCAACAGAAATTTCTGAAGGATGGAATGCAGGCTATCTGAGAAAAAGAGAAATCAAGGATGACTCCATGGTCCTGGATCTGAGCAAATGGAAAGATGAAATTGCTTTAACTGAGATGGTGAAGCTGGATGGAGTAGGTTGGGGGATGAGAACAGCAATTGTGTTCAGTTTGAAACATCCATTAGATGTCCAAATGAAGATAGCAAGTTGGCAGTTGGATATATATAAGAACAGTTCCAGGCTGGAGATATAAATTTGAGAGTTTCCACCCCATGTTTCTGGAAAAGTAGCTGAGGACAGGTAGAAAGAGCTTAAGAGAAACAGGAAAAACCATGTGCACAGATCTTCTTACTGTTCAAAAAGCAAAAATCATTTTTTTGTCTGAAAAATCTGGAGGTCATTATGGACTTGGGGAAAACGCTTACTAGAATTTTGATAGTAAAAATATTCAATACAGTTAGCAAAACCCTGTATACTCAAGTAAAGTTTAGGGAGGGTTGTACACCTCCCCTCTCATCTTGTCCAATTCTGTGTGGCCTGCTACCAAACTGACAGTGTGTAGGTAACCCACACTTGAAAGCCCAGAGGTAAAGAGAGCAGCTTCCACTTGATAATCTCTCTCTCCTGTAAGCTCTACCTCCTGCTCAAGGACAGAGTCACAGTCTTTAAACGCTTCAGTTTGTAGGTTGTCTTATTCATGAAATTGTATTTGGCCGTTTGCTTCCTAGAAGACAGCTGCCTTAGAAGCAAGCTATTACTATGACGTTAGGGTTGGAGCCTTCAGAGAAAACTACAATTTGTGTGGTATGATTTGATAAAGCCAGAAAAAAAATTTCTCTCCAGATTCCTAAAATTCCACTGAGTATGAAAGGTGAAAGTGAAATGCCCAACTTTGAATGAGCAGTATTGGAGATTTCACTAAGTCAATAAATGGAGAAAAGAGAAGCTATAGATGAAAAAAAATCATAAAAAAGGAGATTTTTATTATATATCAACAAATTATAGTTGTATATATTAATAGGGTACAAAGTAATGTTATGATTTTTAATACAATGTGAATAATTAAACAAAGCTAATTAACATATCCATCAGTTCAAATATTTGACATTTTTTGTGATGTGAACATTTGAAATTTACTCTTAGTGATATTGAAATACACAGTACTCAATGATCAGCTATATTCACGACACCATGCAATTGATCTTAAAAAATCAAACTTATTCATCCTTTATTTTTTGAGTTGGAGTCTCGCTTTGTCGCCCACAGAGGTGATCTCAGCTCACTGCAACCTCTGCATTCTGGAGTTCAAGCTATTATCCTGCCCCAGCCTCCCAAATAGCTAGGACTGCAGGCATGTGCCACCACACCTGGCTAATTTTTGTATTTTTAGTAGAGACATGGTTTCGCCATGTTGGCCAGGCTGATCTTGAACTCCTGACCCTAGGTGATCTGCCCGCCTTAGCCTCCCAAAGTGCTGGGATTACAGGCGTGAGCCACCTCGTCCAGCTTTTATTCATCCTATCTAATTGAGACTTTGTACCCTTTGACTGTTATCTCCTCATTCCCCACAACCCTAGCTTCTGATAACCACCATTCTACTCTCTGCTTCTATGAGTTCAATTGTTTTAAATTACATTTAGATACTTGAGAACATGTGGTATTTGTGTTTCTGTATTTGGCTTACTTCACCCAGCATAATGTTCCTACTTCCATCCATGTTGTCACAAATGACAGAATTCCACACAATAGAATACTATTTAGCCTTTAAAAAGGCACATATATATATGTATATATTTATGTATATGTGTGTATATACATACAGATATATATATATATATATATATATATATATATATATATATGCCACATATTCTTTATCCATTTATCCCTTGATGGACACTTAGGTTAATTCTGTATCTTGGCAATTGTGAATAGTGCTGCAATAAATACGAAATTACAGATACCTATCCAACATACTGATCTCAAATCTTCCCAGTAAATACCCAGAAATGAGACTGCTGGATCATGATAATTCTACTTTTAGTTTTTTGAGAAACCTCCATGCAATATTCCATCATGTTTGTACTAATTTACATTCCACCAACAGCCTGCAAGCGTTCCCTTTTCTCCATTCTCACTGACACTTGTTATCATAAAGGGAGGTTTGAGAGACCATAAAACAAACCCCACTTCACAATTTTGTTAGTGCAAGTTCGATTTGGCCTATTCCCAACACTTAGCACACAATAGGTAACAAGTATTTGTTGAATGGATTAATTCTTATTTTTCTCCATTTGTGGAAGCAGACACCACCTCAAAAAAATATCTGGAAGAAAAGGCAAAACAGTTCTATGAATGGGGTTAATTTACTCTCCTAGCATTCACTTAATGGGGAAAAAAAATAACAGCAATTTCTAGAGACCCTCTCGTCTCTGGGAGATGCCGTGTTCCTCTCCTCTGGGAACAAGAAAACGACCTAGAGGGTGGGAGCATCCCCAAGGCTAAAGCACACCCAGGACGTCACATGCCAACTAGCCTGGGGTCTCAGGGGCTAGCAAGAGAGGGCAGGCCGGGGGCGGCGGAGAGGGCCCCTGGACCAGGGGGCGCGGACCTCGCTGCGCTGCGTGCTCTCCCGCCGGACTCGCAGCGCTTGAGTCAGCGCTTGCGCCTCCCTCAGCTCTCTCCTCCGCCCCCCTTCGCCCTCCCCCTTTCCCTCCCTTTCTCCTCCTCCTCTTGCCGCCGCGGCCGCTGCCAGACTTCGCCAGATCAGACCCACAGGGCTGCCCTCCCCTGCGCACTCCCCTCGCTGCCCGGACTTGGAGCGCAGCGCGGCCGCGCAGGTAGGAGCCCCCGACGGGGAGTCGCCCCAAACGAGCCCAGTGCCCACGAGGCCGCACGCGGGAGAGTAACTGAGGTGGGGTGACCTGAGGGGTGCTGAGTTCCCGAGAACTGCCCTGGACTGTGCAGGGTGTCTCAGGCAGAGAGGGAGGTGGAGGTGTGCAGCTTCGGAATGCGATCTGTCAGCAAGTGCGAGTACGCGGGTGACATCTGTTGGGATGGGCATGTGTGTGCGCGCCGACAACCAGCTGGCAGGGCTTTGCCCATAAACATGATTTTTGAAAGTTTAGGGGACCAGTGTGCGAGATTTCAGCCGCACCTGGATTCCACAGGAGCTGGTTAGAAGCTGGGACGCGAGCAGCTGCGGGGGACCGCCGCCTGTTCGCTTGCTGAGAAAGGGACTTCACCTCCCTGCGGGGCCAGGCCGGCCGCCCGAAACTGGTACCTCGGGCTGCGGTGCGATCCCCGGGTCCAGTCCTGGGCAGCCTGATGGCGAAGGTAGCATGTCGGGGACCCAGGGACTGATAAGACAAAAGTGAATCAGACTCTTTGGGCTGCTCCTCCACAGAACCTGGGACTTTTAAACAAAGCTCTGCGCAGAGAAAGGCGTGGAAATGCCACTTGGAGAGTTTGTGCTGGGGGATGTGAGAAGCTCTGAGAGATGTGAGAAGTCTAGTATTTTACGAACTGGGAGGAGATTGCTCTTCAAGTTTTGTTTTGTTATTTTGATTAAAAAATAAAAGGCTTGAGGCCAGGGCAATTCATATTGGCTCGCAGGTATTTTTACTAAGCTGTGCACGGAACTTTGCTAGCTCAAGGTGAGCATACTGGGAAAGCTTTAAAGTTCTAGAGAGAGTTTTGCAGCCCCACCTCCGTGACCAGGGGGTAGAATGGGGGGACGAAACGCACCGTCCCCTTTGAAATGGATTACTGTTCTTTCCTTTCAACCCCCTCTTTCTGCAGCCGGCTGTGTAGGTGCAGTATAAACTGCACGCTGAATGTCTTTTGTATGTAAACAGTGTAGCAGGATAGAGTAACGTGAAATGCAATTCTGCAGCAGTTTTTACGTCTTTGCTGCCCCGTTCGTGGGCTACACGGAAGGTTCGGGAGGGGGAGGGGAGATGAGAAAGCAGATAGGAAGTTGAGTATGGTGGAGCCTCAGCCTCTCCCACCCTCCCTTCCTCGCTTGTGTTCACTGCTAAAGTTTTGTTATTTTCCCCGCAGCAGATACTAAACATCAGTTTGTCCTGTATTTTCTTTGAGATTCACAATGTTGAAAGCCCTTTTCCTAACTATACTGACTCTGGCGCTGGTCAAGTCACAGGACACCGAAGAAACCATCACGTACACGGTAAGGGGTGATGGAATTTGAGATAAGTGCGGTTCAGCGGGATTCGGTGACATAAAAAGACTTTACCCACCCCTGCCAGTGTATTTGGGCTGAACTCTGCGGAGGGTGATAACAACACTTTATTCATGGTTCATATCTAAGATTCGTTGTAAATTGCCCCTTGATCCTTTCAAAGGTTCCCTGGGCTCACCAAACTAAGATAGCAACTAACATGTAATCATTTGTGCAAGGCTAAAAATGGGATCCGTTTAAAAGCTAAAACCAAAGAAAGTTACATGTTTCCAATACATTCAATAAATTAATGGGTGTAAGGAACTGGAAAACCTGGATTCCTAGATACATGCAGATAAAACCAATATGTGAGTCAAGTAAGAATGTTAAACACCATAAAGACACGTGGCCTCCTCTGTATACATGACATACATTCTCATGTAAGTGGCCTTTATTGAACTTATAAAGGCTACATATTCATTCTTTTATAGTATGATAACTTCAGAAATAAAGGCAGACACACTTTGTATGTTACGAGGATGCTTATTGGCTAAAGCGGTTTTAAAATGTAATGTGTGCAACTCAGTTTTACATTTTCTAATTAGCATCTCTAATATTTCCAAGTAATATTTGATTAGTTAATTGCATAGGTATAACCAATATTTAATAAAATATTAAAAAGATCATCTGACCCCTCCTGCTGCTACAAATAGCTATGGTGAGAACAGAGAAGGGCAGTACTGACCTCACTTCTGGTGAGTCTGTTTGCACCTCTATTTTGTGTTTTCTTGTCTTTAATCAGTGTTAAGCAAATGACATTTGTCCTGGATTGGAATATGAAAAACACATTTTTCTGCTGCTCCCAATTTAAAATTAAGTAATCCTACTCAAAAGAATGTGAAAAATTTTTGAAAATAAAACTCTTAAAAATGAACTAATGTCAATTACTGATAATAAACATTATCTCACTTTTTGGTACCACATTATCCCTAGAATGTTAGCATTCATCTGGCAAATGTTCCTTTCTGTTGTTCAGATCCACTATAAATAAAATAGCTTAATACAAATATTTTGTTAACTTCATGTTAAATGCAGTTGCTTCCTCTGCTGAAGATAAATAAAGCAAGAAAAATGAAGGCATGTGCTGTTTATCTTAAAATGAAAATGTTTTGTTATTCAGACTAAACTTACTGCCTTCTCAGGGAGCTAAAATTAAATTCACTACCCACTTTTATGATCATCTCATAAAAGACCTTACTTCTTTTCCAATTGCTTATCTTCTATGCCCTTCCCTTTGCTAATCACCTAAATCTTACTCATTTTTTTTTTTACCAGCAAAGGTTATCTGTGGCTTAAACATGATAGTTTTAAGACCACTAACAAGGGTTCATTATTATTGAAACAAATTTTCCAGATATGATACCCTTTTGTGCTAAGGTTGGACCTATTCTCTTTCAAATTTTATATGCCTAATAATTTATGGTTACAAGACAAGATAATAACTATTTTTGAGTACCCCACTGTGGAGACACAATCTCCTTGATCCTTGCCCCAATGTATAAGGTAAGTGGCATCATCTTCCCTCTACTGTCGGTAGAACTGAAGAGAGACTGTCTAACTTGCTTAGGGCTACACAGCCAAGTGATGAAGCTAAACCCAGTCTAGGCTTACTTAATAGTATACTCACATTAAATGTCTAGAAGCAAATACCTAAAACAAACTGCAAGTATTCTCTATTTACCATACAAATTATTCAGCTGAACAGCCATTTTTGCCTGGCTTGAAAGATACTTTTCAGAAGAATGGACTTGTATCCAAAAAATAGCCCCTCATACTCCTCTTCCATATTAAAGATAGGGTACATTCAGCTACATGCTCAACAAGTATCTGCATAAGCAATTCTCATCACTATTAGAAAAATTTATTTGTTTACTAAGAAAATTCAGCCCCCTCTCCGGGAGTTTACCCTGGGAAGATAGTGTTGAAAACTACAAAGTTCCTAAGCAAGTACAAATGATATTATTATACAGATTATGCAAATTGCCAAGGAAATAGAAAAGCAAGGAGGTGATTAATGTTGGTGCCGGCCTATTAGAGGAGACAGAAGTCTGCTGGTTCATGAAGGAAGTGATGACCTCAGATTGAAAGGCTGAAGAGGCACTGAGTCAGAGAGTGGCATAATCAGAGACTAGAGCTGAAAGCACCTGAGACCAATCCAGGCAGTGATAAAGTCAGATCAGCCAGAACTGGGTAGTGGAAAGAACCCAGAGATAGTGATGATGAGAGATCTGCAGGCCACTGTGAGGTCTCAGAGAGGTGCAACGTAACCGAGAGTTCAAGAAAGATCATCAAGGGGGCTGTATACACCATGTAGAGATACAGGGTCTTGCCTGCTTACAGGGCCAGCAAAAGGCTTAGGTCAATGTGGTAGAGGTCTAAATGGACATAAAGTCAGCAGAGATGGAAGGAAAATAAGCAGAGCATTCAGCACTGTTATTAAAGTTGGAATCCTGGATTTCGAGAAAGGTGGTGGTACCTTAAGCACTGTTTGGGAAACAAGAAAAAGACTAATCTGGGAGACACAGTGAGTTTAGTTCTCACTCCAGTAAGTTTCAGACATCAGTAAAATATCTAAATGGATCTCTGGGCTTCCATTCAGCTATTTCCTTGTCAAGCATCCATTGTGTACATAAGCAGCTCTTGGCTATATTAAAAGAATTTAAGTTTATTTGTTTGTTTACTCCACTTTTGCTCAGTCCTTCCTTAGGCTTCTTCCTCACAGTGACTTTCTCAGATGAGCATCTCATCAGATTGTTTTCTGAGCTTAAAAATTCTTCAGAGGCCTCTTATAGCCTATAGCAACATTTCTCAAGAAGTAGTTCCTAGACAACCTGTATCAGAATCATCTGGGATACTTGCTAAGAATTTAGATTCCAGGCCCCCTACCCAGGCCTACAGAATCAAATCCTCTGGGTGGGCCCAGGAGTCTTCATTTTAACAAGCACCCTTGGTGACCCTTAGACACAGTGAAGCTTGAGATTCACTGACCTTCAGGGTAGAATTCAGCTCTTCCCTGTGCCAAAGAAAGGTGTTCTGGACTTGGCCCTGCCTACCTCTGTAACCTCATCCCCTACCACCCACCCAGAACTCCTTGCAGCTCCTTCACTTTTTAATAATTTTATGGCTTTGTCACAACAGCCTCTCTTCCTAGAATTCCCCCATTCACCTGGAAAAAATCCTGCTCATCCTGTAAGGCCCAATTCACTGTGACCTCCCCTGTCAAGCCTTCCCTTCTGCCCTACCATGCTCACCCCCGGCAGAGTTCATCACTCCTTCCTGCATACACTTGTAGAAGGCACTTGCCATCTTGCTGCAACTTGTCTACCTGTCTGTCTCTTCTTCTGGCCTTTGAGCTGCTTGAGGACAGGGACAAAGTCTGCATCATCTTTGCATCCCCAGGCCCTAAAACAGTGCCTGGTGTCAGAAGGTGCTTTATAGGCTGTTTGTTCAGTGGGTGAACTGGACAGGAGACTGGAGCTGGGAACTGCTAGGAGGAACACCTCTGTTCCTTAGTAACTGAAACTAGGAAGCAGGCCAGGGTGTGAGATGGAGGTAAGAATGGTAGGGAAAGCCAGGTGCATGAATGCTGAAGGAGGATTTAGAGAGAGAGAGAGAGAAGAGTCCAGGGCTGATGGGAGTTGGGGGAGGCAAGGAATGAGAGAGAATTTGGCCTTTTTTTTTTTTTTTTAACATTTACAATGTGTGAAAAAGGGCAAATTCAAAAAGAGCAGTCAGAGAAATTGGAGAAGATTAGTCTCAAAACAAAAGAAGATGGTACTGGGCAACTGTACCAAAAACAACAGAAGAGTTTAGGCAGCTGATGATTGAGAATAGATCCTTGAATGTGTCCAATGCACAGACTTGTCTTTTAGAAAAGCAACAGAATGTTACACCACCCATCTCATCGTATATCTAGGACTCTAGCGCAAGGATTGTTGCCACAAGTATGAAGCGTTTAGAGTGATTTCTTAGGGAATGGACACACCAATTAACTGTCTTCTGGCCCCTCCTTTGATGTTTTCTTCACAGCAATGCACTGATGGGTATGAGTGGGATCCTGTGAGACAGCAATGCAAAGGTGAGCCAGCTTCTAAGACCTCCCATGTGATCATTGCCTTCTGTCTCCATCTCTTGTGTCACTCTTCCTGTCCTCTCTGTGTTATACCAAAAAGTCATGAGCATTATATTTACATGTTTGACTTTTCCCTCTTAGAAGTTTCCTGACTTATTTTATTACTGACCACAGATATTGATGAATGTGACATTGTCCCAGACGCTTGTAAAGGTGGAATGAAATGCGTCAACCACTATGGAGGATACCTCTGCCTTCCAAAAACAGCCCAGATTATTGTCAATAATGAACAGCCTCAGCAGGAAACACCAGCAGCAGAAGGAACCTCAGGGGCAACCACCGGGGTTATATCTGCCAGCAGCGTGGCAACAAGTGGAGTGCTGCCCGGGGGTGGTTTCGTGGCCAGTGCTGCTGCAGCCGCAGGCTCTGAAGGGCAGACTAGCCGAAATAACTTTGTCATCAGGCGGAACCCAGCTGACCCTCAGCGCATTCCCTCCAACCCTTCCCACCGTATACAATGTGCAGCAGGCTACGAGCAAAGCGAACACAACGTGTGCCAAGGTAGGTAGGACTTATCTTCCTAACCATTGAAAGCTTTTGCCCAAGTGTACCTTGTGGTGAGGATGATAATAGTGCACATTTATTAAGGACTTTCCACGTGCCAGACATAGTGCTAAGTGCTTTGTGTGCATTATCATATTTCATCATCACAATATTCCTAAAGGGTAGATGACACTGTTGTCATCATTGTTTTACAAATGGGAAACGCGGCTCAGAAGATTCATCAGTGGTTCCCAACCTTAGCTGCCCATACTTGGGAACCTTTAAAACTTCTCGATGGCCAACCTACACCCCAGCCCAATTAAATCAGTCTCTGAGGCTGGGTTGCAGGCATCGGCTTTTTTTTTTTTTTTTTTCAGTGTTTCATGTGTGGCCAAGTTTGAGAACCAGAGATCACACAGGTGCTAAGTGCAGAGCTGACCTTCCAACCCAGGCAGGCAGGTGCCAAAGTCACAGCTGACAAAAGTTGCCATCAGATTATTCATTGGAATTTTGAAATTGTGATGTCAAGCTACTCCACAGATGTACCCTTTGGTTTCTCACATTTCTTTTCATTTAACTTGCCATGGACTTATTTTCCTCATTCAGGAATAAAGAAATGGGGCTCCTGCTTCTCATTACCTTGGAGGTACTCTCCCCCACTCACATTTATGCCTCTTTTGAAGCTCTCATTTGAGCACATTTCACTTATATCACTTGCACCATGGCATCATCTGCCTAGGTTTTTCTGTTTATTTTCACAGAGCATACACACCACTGTGTATTCTAGAAACAGCTGTAGGGTCATACTAGCAAAGTGATAAGAATCTGGGGCTTTGCAGACATGTAGGATATTAGCTAACCAAACTGTGCTAAGAGATTATTTGTTTCCCTTTTCCTGCTTAGCAAACCGTTTCACAGCAGCCTGGTATGGAGATTGTGTTATGGAAATGGGGCCATATTAACCCCCAGGCTCCTTTCTCCCTGCCAGAGGCTAACTAGGTAGACCCCATAGTGCAGAACTCCATGTCACCACCACATACGTGTATGGCACACGTGGGCCAATAAAAAGGGCCCAGGAGTTCTTACTTTCTAACTGGTCATGCGTGAGAAAGAGAGCACCATCCCCACTTAACAACGAGGGTTTCAACAGAGACTACTGAGCTGCATGAAAGATGCATGTTCTTGTGCCCTGGGATGCTGCCCCTTATTCACCCATGCTTAGTTTTATCATCTGTATAAAAGATACTTGAATTTAAATGGCTTAAAAATGAAGTCAGGGGCTGGGTGTGGTGGCTCACATCTGTAATCCCAGTAGGAGGTTGAGGCAGGCGGATCACCTCAGTTCAGGAGTTTGAGACCAGCCTGGCCAACATGGTAAAACCCCATCTCTACTAAAAGCACAAAAATTAGCTGGCAATGGTGGCATGCGCCTGTAGTTCCAGCAACTAGGGAGGCTGAGGCAGAAGAATCTCTTGAATCTGGGAGGCGGAGGTTGCAGTGAGCCGAGATTACGCCACTGCACTCCAGCCTGGTCAACAGAGTAAGACTCTGTCTCAAAAAAACAACAACAAAAAAAAATGAAGTAAGGAAACCTGTCATGCTCTGACTTTTATATCATATTTTGTTTGTAAGTTTTAAGTACCCCACATCAAGACCTAACCCATGTTGTGATGGTGTCACTTTTCAGAGGGTGCACTGTATTAGCATCTGCTTTGTGTTACTTCATGAGTCAGAATTCCAGTATTGATGATGAATGCTTCGGCATCTGCTTGATATTCTAATATTGAATTTAAGGATTATGTCAAGGAGAGAAAATGATGAGGTTATTCTTATACATGTATTTGGGTGAATATTGATTAAAAATATCTTGAGTTTATTTAAGATATATGAACTTTAAATTGTGTTATTTAGTTATATAACTAGATTGGAAAGTTTGGTGTTATTTTTCCCAAAATCAAAAAGTTTTGCTGAAAAATTCTTAAGTGTCAACTTTTATATACTGAATTATGTTGAATACTTCAGATGTATATTTTAATGGTACTTGGGAGAAAAAAAACAGATACATGAATAAGTCATTTCCCAAAGTAGTTTGTAAACCATCATTGACACATATGGTTGAATTCAAGAATAATGCCCAGAACTAAATGAAGAGGTCCTAGAATAAAATATATTCAAGGTTTACCACATGCATTGGTTATGGCAAAAACCATACTGTGATTAATTAAAATAAAATCCTATTTAACTTTTCTTGAAAATATTTAGACTACCTAACAAAGTAAGTTGCATTTCACATAGTAAAACATTTATAGTTCTTAATTCTTTGTGAATTTTTTAAAATTATAAGCAGACTATTAAGTGCCTTGTTTATGGAATATGCTAAATACATACTTGTTGACTGTGTGTGCGCTGTTCTGTGTAATTTAGCTGTTCTGTGTAATTCAGCCAGTTTCTAAAATTTGGGATTGGTGTCTATACCATTGAAAGCAGGGTTAAAAGTGTTTTGGAAGGCTTAAGGCTTAAGTTGGATTTCTTCCCACCTTACAATTTTGCAAAGTGCCCATAAGTGTGGATTTACTTAATTGTTGATAAAAGGGGGTTATTTCATATGATAACAACAGGATAATCTGTCTAGGGAATTTGACTAACATAAGTCGAGTCACACTTGTGCCCGTTTATTATTGAGCTAATCAAACATGCAGTCCAGCTTCCTCTAATTGCCTGCAGATGTATGACATTCTCATTCCAGGCCAGCAGCACAAAATAATGTTTTATAATCAATGTGAAAGTGTGGGGACCTTGGTTTAAAACAGTAATGTGCTCCAACGACCAATATTATTGACATCATCATGGAGTTTGAGGAGTCTTCTGTTTTAGTAAAGCTCTACACTCCCTTTTAAATGTTGCATATTTATACCCAGTAATCCAAACACATTTTTCATGGTCTACTGGATTAGAATAAATGACTCTTACAGATAAGTTTTATATGCATAAAAATTATTCCTTTTTTCCGTATACATTTTTCAGCAGGTATAGTTTATCATTATATAACCTAAAACTGAGGACATTTTAAATGAAAGAACTGAAATCTGTACTGTGATTCAGTCTTAAAATCTATTGTGCCTTAGAATGCACTATACCAGTCACAGATGGCTCCTAAATAATTTAAATAATTAGATTTTTAAAATGTACACTATTTTATAAATATATCTTTTAAGTAGCTGTCTATGTTTTAACTGTTTAATGAAAACATGATATTTTTACTCCTCTTCATGTATTTTTGGGGGTTTTCAGTTTTTTACAAAAACAAGGAGTTTAAAATGCAACATAACATTCAAAGGTCAGGTCATAGTGAGCAGGTTTTTTTCAGGTAATTTTTGCTAAATGAGGATCATGCTGTGGGAGGCAGTCCCACTGAGAGTTTCCCATGACTGACATTATTCTTGGCAGCTATAAAATGAAGATCATTTCAGTGTTACATACCTGGAGCCATGTATAAATAGTTTTAGAACTTAATTGTTTCCATGACATATCATCTGTCTCAAAAACAACAGATACTCATTTACACAAAAAATAAGTTGAATTGAATGGGGACTATATTATAAACTGTTGCTGGCTCACCTTTAATTTTCTACACATTTATTGCATAGTCTGTATAATAATCTTTCTCTTTTTTTATTTTTGAGACAGAGTCTCGCTCTGTCACCCAGGCTGGAGTGCAGTGGT
Organism: Cacajao melanocephalus; assembly: GCA_963573385.1. Taxonomy (NCBI): domain Eukaryota; kingdom Metazoa; phylum Chordata; class Mammalia; order Primates; family Pitheciidae; genus Cacajao; species Cacajao melanocephalus. The sequence goes on along the minus strand of CAUYLG010019452.1, from coordinate 8,541 downwards.
GCTATCCTGGCTCACTGCAACCTCTGACTTCCAGGTTTTAAACAATTCTTGTGCCTCAGCCTCCTGAGTAGCTGGGACTACAGGCATGCACCACCACACCCTGCTAATTTTTGTATTTTTAGTAGAGATGGGGTTTTGCCATGTTGGCCAAGCTGGTCTCAAACTCCTGACCTCAGGTGATCTGCCCACCTCAGCCTCCCAAAGTGCTGGGGTTATAGGTGTGAGCCACCATGCCCGGCAATAGTCTCTATATAATTTTTCTAAAGGAGATGGAGTTAGAAATCACTAGATAAAGTTGAGAAAGGATTTTTTTTTAATTCCATTCCTGTGTTAAAAAAAATCATTTGGGAACTGACAAGAAAGAGAAAGCATTGATTGCCCTAACTGAAGAAACTTGTTTGTTTAATTGAACTTAAAAAAAAATTAAAACACACGGCATTTTGCGTAGCTGGTAATTAAGCCATTACTAAACTCTGTCAGGACTTACAGGTATGACTGCTAACTTGGTAAAGAAATTGTGCCGTCAAGAAATGAACTCAGTATGAATGCCTAATAAAGCAATCATAAAACCAAATCAAGTACAGTACCTGGCTTATATTATATAAAGTATCATCAAGAAATATGAAAAAAACATACCCTAGGGTTTCTACCATCTCTGTCTACCGGGACTGTCTGGTTTCAAAACCAGAAGTTCCATGTTCCTGGAAATACCTTCGTCCTAGAAAAATAAAATGGTTGAGCCCCTAGCATACCCACATAGACAAATCGCCTGCACCTCACAGAAAATAGTGAAGAAGTTCTAATATTAGAGCCATTTATTCAGGTTGAGGCATTGCTTGTCCAGTGAGACTATTTTTACAATTTGTTTTGAACTTTCAAAAGCCAAACTGCACTGATTTTAAACTAGTTGGACAGAGTCTTTCTTTGCAGTTGTTGGGATCCCATTTGCCAGTTTGCCAATGAGCAAGTTTCTACATTGTTTTAGATGTTTTACGTGTAGGATACCTGGACATTAGAATCTGTACACTTAAATATGTGTCATACTATGGGAAAGTTAGGAATCTTTTCACATTTCTACCTGGAAAAAATTTCACCACACGGCCAAATTAAATACCATGTTTCACCTATAAATTTTTCAGTTCGCTAAAATTTTTATTTTTTTCCAACTTTCAACTGTATTTTCAATTTTATTTTATTTTTATCATGATTATATGTGATACAGGAGTGAATAGAACACTAAAAAATGTATTTTTGCCTCCTAAAGGAACAAATTACAGTGTACCTAGGGTAAAAATTTAAAAACCTCCATAAACTTAGGAACCATCCATTATATTCTACCATTTCTTTATAAACATAAGGGCAACTAAAATACTCTTTTGAGAAGGAAAGAAGTTATTATCTATACATCTACCTTTGCAAAGATGAACTAACATGTACAGCTTCTCAGATGCTAGGGATATCTTTCTTTGACTTCTTCCATTTTAAATTTAAATGATCTCATATCCAGAAGAGAATTAGAAAATTATAGTGTAACCAAGTGGCTTAGTTATCTGGTATTGTCATTACCAGACAGCTTTCAAACACTGCCCTTTTGTTGATTCTCATTAATGTCATTAGGGTCACTGGCTGCATGGGTTAGTTTTTTGAGGAAATGCCTAATTTTTCTTACATATAATTATATAGCCCAGGGAAGACCTGTGATCTCAGAAAATAGATATTTTGCAAAAGGAAGACTATAATTGAGTAAATTATGATGTTAACCTAAGAAAAAGTACTTCAATCAATAAGGAAAATGGGCATTTAGCCTGCTTACAGTTCTTCATTGTTTTTAGTTGTTAATTACCTCAAGTACCTGAAAATTCTCTGAAGCCATATAAATGGATAAGAGTTGAGTTTACAGGGGAGACTTAATTATTTTTCAAATAAGCCAATGCAGTGTATACAAGTGATTGATTTGCTCCTAAAAATTCTAACACTGTTTCATAATTTAATTTTCAATATACTGCAGCCATTGAATTTCTAGTAAATTTATGTCATTTTTAATATGCATTTGCGAACAGTATGTATATGTATCTGATTCACACACAGTCACAAAATGTTCTTTAAGTCCCTTCGTAAAAATTGAATGATAAATGTTTGAGGTGGAAGGATAGAAGAGGTCAGTAAGATCACTCCTCTGCAGCAAGACTATGCTATGCACCTCTCTAATTCAGTGGTTCCCAAAGTGTAGTCCCTAGACCAGAAGCATCAAGCTTCACTGGGTAACTTATTAGAAATGCAAATTTCCCCCAGACCTACTGAATCAGAAACTCGAGGACCAGGACCAGCAATCTGGTCCTGGGATTATATTGTTTTAACAATATATATATATATAACATATATTGTTATAAACAGACAATTATATACATTTTGATAACAATATAACTAAATATAGTTATAGAATTATGATATATAACTGTATATAATATATAACTATATATTGTTTTAATGATCCCATAATATTGACACCTCCTCAAATCTGAGAACCAATGCCTTAACTTAATCTTAACTTCAAGAAGCTGCATCCAGCTATATAAATCAGAGGGTAGGGTCAGAATACTTCACATGGGATATAAGAAGCAGTGAAAAGAAAACATCAGAAATATACACTCTGCCTCCAGGGTAAGATAATATTTCTGTTTTACTTCTCTCACTCTTCTTACTGTCATCTCTAGTACTCCGATTCCTAAGCATGGATGGTCATGAGTTCCGATTAAGACCATATTCCTGAACCAAGGACATGATGTATGCAATCTAAAGGAAAGAGGACATATTAGGAAAACAGGATATGTATCTCTGTAAAACCTACAAATATGCAATCATATAACTATTCTTAAATTGTCAGTAGGTGAGACTCTAATTTTTATTCTGGCTATGGTAATGATTGGTGCTAAGTGACACCTATGTCTTCTATAGGGCTTCTCCTTAAGTTCATGGCACAAACTTGTGAGATGAGGCAATGCTGTTTGGCGGTTCAGTTTGTGTAGAACTACAAAAGAGAAGGATATTGACTCTGACTTGACTGTAAAGCATCCTTCAGTCACCAGAGTGATATGAGATCCTTCCAATATCAGATGCACAGCTAACCATCTCTTTTCATTTGGACTGTGTGAATATCAGATATTTGAAGAGTGTTCACATAAGCATCTCCTTCCAATTTAAACTTTATCAGAGATTTACTTCCCATCAAAGACGAGGAGATTCTTTTTAAGACTAGTTAACAATCTGTTGAATGAATTTTCCCCTCCCCATTGCAGTAAGAAGGAGCAGATTAGAGTAGAATTGCAACCCTGAGTAACTTCAGGAAAGTGCACTGGTACTGGCTTATTATTTAGTTCTCCATTGGAAGTCTCAAGCTGCATTCTCTGAAATCGACAAGTTGCCCCTTCTGTAAGGATTGCCTCTGCACGTGTTGAATTGCTGGCACAATTTTATTCTTTGAAACCAAAGAGTAAACAAAATTTTTTTCCCAATGTGTTTGGTTTTGCACGAATGTACAAATAAGTAATTCACGGCGCATCTGAAATTCATTAGAATGCTGCTTTTTCCAGGCGGTAATTACAAATTGCACACTCAAAAATTAAACTGATCAAGAAAACTGCATTTCAAATATTGGCAAAAGAAAATGCTGTCATTGCAAAAATTTAAAAAGAATTCCAGGTTTGCAGTTTAAACTGAAATGATTTGTAAACATTTAATAAAAATGAAGTGAATAAATGACATGAAAAAAGGCTGAATGTGAAGATATTAGCATGACCACAGATTAAAAGAAGAAACAGTCAATCAATGTATATAAATGTGTACTAAATAGACTAAAAAGCTTGAGATTTGCATTAAATCAAATTCTAAAACTTCAACTACTTTTCAAATGACTGTACGTCTATCCCAGTCCAGGGTAACTAGTCCGTATTGCCAGTGAAATTGATCAAATGGAACACGAAAGCATTCCATTAGAGTTCAGTGAATTCAGTCAAGTTTAAGAACCACTTTCTGTTGTGACTTAATAGAGTCAAAGTAGAAGGAAGGCATGCTCATAGTCCTTAGAGAATTTGTCATAATTGTCCCATGAGTTTTCAAATAACAATAAAGGAAACAAACAACAGTTCAATAAAGTAACATGGGACATCACTAGAAGTACATAGTGAATTGCCAAAAGTAGGTGTAAAACTAGCATGTGACACAGATAGCACCACAATATACTGAAATACATATTTGGACAGAAAAAGAAAATGTGTTCACAGAACTGTGGTTAAGGACAAAAGTCTGTTTCCTCCCTGGAATGGGGCATTTGGGAGAGAATAATGAGACATTGGGAAATCTGATAAGGAAATTAAGATCCAAACATCAGAGGAAGTAATCACACTGTAACTGCACAGAACTGAGAAGCATTGTATTTTCTCCATGTTCCATCTGTCCTAGAATGATTTCCTGGGAGGGGTCCCCAGAAACAATGTGCTTCTGATGGGAATGCTAACAAGATAAGGCGGGGAAGAATACCAAATCAGAAAGAATAATTGATGAGCCACTTTACAGAGCAAGTATCTATGACTGGTTCCATCCTCAGTAACTCCAGCAAAATGCTAATGAGTTCATCTAGCTCTGTCTAAACATCTTCCAGAACTGCCTCCTGTTTTACTTATTATTGAATAGGCAATCAGTAAATGTTGTCCCTTTAACAGGGAGGTCTTAGATACCTTGTCCCTGTTTTAAGCTTATGGTACTTGAAAGAAAGATTCATAAAACCTAGTATTTACATCCTGGATTACTAGGTTTTCAGTAAATATTAGTGACTAAACAGCTTGCTATTATTCCTAGAGCAAGACTAGTAATTAAGAAAAACACAAATTCTTTTTTATTTTCCAATAAGTCATTTAACCAGGAAATGCATTTCTGTATCAAATATATCCTTCTTCAGAAATCTCATGGAGAATAATGAAAATACACTTTGGTTGGGAAAGTGTTAATATTTATGATACTTGAAGTGAGATAATATAAGGCTGAAAAAATTTTTGTTTTTATAATTTTATTTTTAATTGAAAAATAATTATACATATTTATGGGGTACAATGTGATGTTTTGATATATGTATACACTATGGGATGATTAAATCAAGCTAATTAACATAACCATTACCTCACTTGTTTTTTTGTAATGTGAATATTTAAAATCTACTTGCTTAGCAGTTTTGAAATATACACCATATTATTATTAACTATAGTCACCACACTGTGCAGTAGATCTCAAAATCTTCCTGTTTAACTGAAACTTTGTACCCTTTGACTAACATCTCCCTATCTCCCCCCATTCCCAACCTCAGCCTCTGGTCACATTTCTCCCTCTACTTCTTTGAGTTTGACTTTTTTAGATTTCACATTTAAATGAGATCATGCGGTATTTGTCTTTCTATAAGGCTAGAAAACATTGATGTGAGCTCTCTGATACTGTGAAGAAACTCAAGGCTTTGATGAACTTCTGTAAAATAAGATCAAGGAAGAAGGACTCTGAGCAATCTATCTTACCTTAGACATTTCCCTGGCTAGAAATTATTCTTCTCAAATCTGTCTTTAGACTCCAAGAAAGTCATGTAGTTGGGTACAGGTGATTTAAAAGAATTTTTTGATCTGGTCCCAAAGTAGAGACGCTTGAGGGAGAAAGATAAGTGAGAAGGAAAGCCATAGTTCTCAGGAGCCCAGGAAGAAAGAACAGAGCTTGCTGAAAGCCCATTGAGAGCTGATTAACTAGCTTAGACTTGAACTGTAGGTGAAGTAAGAGTGAAGTAGGGAAGAGAATCCAAGAGAGCCATAAAAACTGCATGTGCTTTTACATGTGCCTAGTTAAAGTGAGAATCATGACAGGAGTTGGAACTGCATATAGTTAAATCTCAGAAAGTTGCGGGGAAGGCGGTGAAGTAAGTTTTCACTCTAAATTCCTTTCGTTGCAAGGAATCTAATCCCACTCCCCTGAGTGAAGCCACAGAACACAATCCAAAATGGGAAACAACTCAGGGGTCCTACTCACTGCCCACCTTGCAGACTAAGTCTGACACAACCTGGGTTAGGGAAGAATTTTCATTCAGCGATGATGTTAGATTTCCTTTGTGAAATATTTTGCAGCAAAGCCCTCCTCTTGTATATAAAGTCACACCAGCATGCCATTAAATTACCATTTTTGCTGTTTTCTGAAAACTTATATATCCCAATATTTTCTAATATACCAAAATTACAAAGGGCAGTATAAGTCTGTTTTCAGAGTTTGCTGTTGAATCCTCAGAATTGTTGATTTGAAGAGACTTCATATGTGAGCAATTTAGGTCTCTGGCTGGAATCATTCAACTTTGCAAAACCTACCAGTGAACTTTTTCTAATCACTACTTATCATAATTTGGGGCCTAAAGAGATACTATTGTATAAAATGATTTTCCCTCTTTATCCATGTTCTTTCCTGAGTAGTTTGTGATATCAAAAGATCCCACTTATAAAAAGAAAAGAAAATCCCAAGAGAAATAATTAAAAGACACTTTAGAAATCTGCCTATGCAAGCTAAATACTCCTTTTATTGCCTAGTTTATTCTGGCTATTTACACCCATATATGTGCACATATACAGATACCTATTCAAGTACACACCTATATACATGCATATGTACAAACATGTCAACAAACCATTATTTTCAGTAGGAAAGTACCATGTACCAAAATGAAATTTATCAAAGTTGGTGCTGCTTTTGAAATGGCTGAACGCAGACAGAAGTTTCCTCTTATTATTCCTGTAACATTAACATTGGAAACTGCTTTCTTTTTTCTTTTTTTAATTATACTTTAGGTTCTGGGGTACATGTGCAGATCATGAAGGATTGTTGCATAGGTACATACATGGCAAGGTGGTTTGCTGCCTCCATCCCCCCATCACCTATATCTGGCATTTCTCCCCATGTTAACTCTCCCTAACCTCCCCACCCACACTGTCTCTCCCCTATTTCCCCCCAACAGACCCCAGTGTGTGATGCTCCCCTCCATGTGTCCATGCGTTTTCATTGTTCAGCACCCACCTATGAGTGAGAACATGCGGTATTTGATTTTCTGTTCTTGTGTCAGTTTGCTGAGAATAATGGTTTCCAGATTCATCCATGTCCCTACAAAGGACACAAACTCATCGTTTTTTATGGCTGCATAATATTCCATGGTGTATATGTGCCACGTTTTCCTTGTCCAGTCTATCATCGATGGGCATTTGGGTTGGTTCCAGGTCTTTGCTATTGTAAACAGTGCCACAATGAACATACATGTGCATATGTCTTTATAATAGAATGATTTATAATCCTTTGGGTATACACCCAGTAATGGGATTGCTGGGTCAAATGGAATTTCTATTTCTAGATCCTTGAGGAATCACCACACTGTCTTCCACAATGGCTAAACTACTTTACACTCCCACCAACAGTGTAGAAGTGTTACTGTTTCTCCACATCCTCTCCAGCATCTGTTGTCTCCAGATTTTTTAATGATCGCCATTCTAACTGGCGGGAGATGGTATCTCAATGTAGTTTTGATTTGCATTTCTCTAATGACCAGTGATGATGAGCATTTTTTCATATGGTTGTTGGCCACATATATGTCTTCTTTTGAAAAGTGTCTGTTCATATCCTTCACCCACTTTTGAATGGGTTTGTGTGTGTGTTTTTTTTTTTTTCTTGTAAATCTGTTTTAGTTCTTTGTAGATTCTGGATATTAGCCCTTTGTCAGACGGATAGATTGCAAAAATTTTTTCCCATTCTGTTGGTTGCCAGTTCACTCTAATGATTGTTTCTTTCACTGTACAGAAGCTCTGGAGTTTAATTAGATCTCATTTGTCTATTTTGGCTTTTGTTGCCAGTGCTTTTGGTGTTTTAGTCATGAAATCCTTGCCTATGCCTATGTCCTGAATGATTTTGCCTAGGTTTTCTTCTAGGGTTTTTATGGTGTTAGGTCTTATGATTAAGTCTTTATCCATTTGGAGTTAATTTTAGTGTAAGGTGTCAGGAAGGGGTCCAGTTTCTGCTTTCTGCACATGGCTAGCCAGTTTTCCCAACACCATTTCCTTTCCCCATTGCTTGTTTTTGTCAGGTTTGTCAAAGATCAGATGGTTGTAGGTGTGTGGCGTTGCCTCTGAGGCCTCTGTTCTGTTCCATTGGTCAATATCTCTGTTTTGATACCAGTACCATGCTGTTTTGATTACTGTAGCCTTGTAGTATAGTTTGAAGTCAGGTAGCCTGATGCCTCCAGATTTGTTCTTTTTGCTTAGAATTGTCTTGGCTATGTGGGGTCTCTTTTGGTTCCATACGAAGTTTATGGTGGTTTTTTCCAGTTCTGTGAAGAAGGTCATTGGTAGCTTGATGGGGATAGTGTTGAATCTATAAATTACTTTGGGCAGTATGGTCATTTTCACGATATTGATTCTTCCTAACCATGAGCATGGAATGTTTTTCCATCTGTTTGTGTCCTCTCTTATTTCCTTGAGCAGTGGT